>WWET01002130.1:225880-250860 GCA_011038615.1 Limnodynastes dumerilii
CATGTGATTAATTGCATGTCTGGAGTGGCGGCTTCTCTCACTTGCCGTACATGTCGTTCTATGCTGCAGCCGCACTCCAAGGATAAAAGACAAGCGTCTCACAGCTGTTTTCCCCACTTCCAGAGGCTGCTATCCATTAAGACATCCAGCGTGTTTGCAGCTTCATAGAATGTCATGGTGAAATACGGTGCTTATTATTTTATCCACAATTGTAGCAGTTACTAAGAAACCACTTCAATAAACTATTTAATCCTCAATTCTTATTTCGCGGTAGCAGGGGGTCGATAACAGAACAGTCTAGCGTCTTCCATTTAACCCTGTTGGGCTTCCCTACTGGGCTGCTGCTGCTGTTTAGGATTACATATGCAGAGTACAGATGTTAGCCTGACAGTCTTTCACGCCAGAAATGTTCTTCTCCTTCCTTAAAGCAGCATCAGTGTGTAAGCGTGTGTGTGTGTGTGTGTGTGTGTGTATGAGCACTGTGTAAGTTCACAGCCAGTGACCCCAATGTCCACGCACCAGATAGAGTGGAGAGGGGTCGCAGTGCAAGCCCCTCCCATTCCCCCTTATCCAGATTTGTGCCTCACCCCTTTATGTCTCTGTCCGATCACTTTTCCGCTCCTAGGTAGGTAATCAGACCCACAATGTAAAATTTGAATGCTTCCCCTTGCCCACCTTGGCGAGCACTGTACGGAACTGTCGGTGGGCTCTCTGTGTTATCTGTGGATCCGGTCCTATGTCATAGCAGCTGGCTCTCCTGGAATTTCTGAGAAACTACCAAAATTCGGGCATTGCTCCCCAGAATCCCGGGAGACCTGAAAAATCTCCCAGATCAGGGCTTGAGGTAGTATCTTAAGCAAATCACTGCCTCAAGACAAGCTCCAAGCATGGAGCGGGATATGATGATGTCAAGTCTCCTATCCCACCCCATGTAACCCAATGAATGGCAGCTTTGATTAGGCAGGGGCGGAGCATCAGGTATGATTTGCATATATCCTGTCCTTGGGTCCCGCCCTCATGCTGCCGTCTCTTGTTTTTCCCAGAATTCAGAAACAAGAAGTCAGCAGCTATGGTCTATGTGCGTGTGCTAGACACTGACCTTGTGTGGCCTGAATGTTATAGTAATTAAGACTGAGAAAGAAGCCGGTGCCACCATTTCTTGTGACAGAGGACACATTTTGTCACAAATAATTTAAAGAAGTCACTAAGTTAGTTCGTACTTAGACCAGGGTAGTGCAGTAGATGTGGTCTACTTAGATTTTGCAAAAGCCTTTGATACGGTGCCACACAATAGATTGGTCCACAAAATAAGGGAACTGGGTCTAGGTAGCAAGATTTGGACTTGGATCAAAAACTGGTTGGATTGGAGGAAACAGAGAGTTGTGATAAATGGAACTTTTTCTAATTGGCCAAAAGTTTTAAGTGTACCTCAAGGTTCTGTGCTGGGACCACTCCTTTTTAATATATTTATTAATGACCTTGGTGATGGTTTAGAGGGCAAGTTTTCCATTTTTGCAGATGACACTAAACTATGTAAGGTAATAGAATGTGAGCAAGATGTAGCGTCTTTGCAGGGGGACTTGAGTAAACTGGAGGATTGGGCGGCCAAATGGAAGATGAGGTTTAACATAGATAAATGTAAGATTATGCATTTAGGGATCAAAAACAAGCATGCAATCTATAAATTAAATGGGGTAAATTTAGGAGAATCTTTAATGGAGAAGGATTTGGGAGTGCTTGTGGACAATAGACTTAGCAATAGTGCTCAATGCCAAGCAGCAGCTGCAAGGGCCAATAAAGTATTAACTTTTAATAAAATAGAAATAGAAATAAGTAAAAAATAGGGCGAAATATTCAAAAATATATATGTATAATACACGCTGCAATAATGTTGTAAAATAATCTGTATAATCCAAATATCAATGGTCAGAAAGCGTATCAAGCTAAAAAGGGTGAATGAACATAACAATTTACCATTTTCTATATCACAGTAGGTGTGCACTATTAAATGATCCGCTTTTTCTTCTTTTTTTGTATCTATATATGTTTGGATCATCTGTATAGGAGCACCCTCCCAGCATTGTCTGGTTATCTGTTTGTAATACAATCATATTATTTCAGTCTGTGCGGTCCTTTCCTCCTATCTTTCCCGTTCCCTTACTATCCAATAAAGTATTAGCATGCATAAAAAGGGGCATAAATGCAAGGGAAGACTGTGTAATTTTGCCACTATATAAATAATTGGTGAGGCCTCATCTCGAATATGCAGTTCAGTTCTGGGCACCAATCCATAAAAAAGACATTTTGGAACTAGAAAGGGTTCTTCACAGTAAGGGCAGTCAGGATGTGGAATTCACTGCCAGAAAAGGTTGTGATGGCAGATTCACTGGATATGTTTAAGAAAGGATTAGATACATTTTTAGCAGAAAAGGACATTCAGGGTTACCAGGACCGCTAATTTAAATAAAGGACAGTAGTGGAGCAAGGGAGAAATGTATGTATTTATTTATCTTATGATTGCAACAGTTTGGAGGTTACTTTATATGGATTAACTTCAAATATAAAGATAGGGATCGCAGGAGATACAAAATAGGTTGAACTTGATGGACTGTTGTCTTTTTTCAACCTCATCAACTATGTAACTATGTAACTGTATCAATACTTTGTATATGAACATATTGTATATGTAACAATGTACTATTTGGTGTGGCTCAATAAAAAGTGTTATTAGAAAAATAATAATTTAAAGAAATTATAAATTGATAATTATAGCATTAGAATTACGTCATGCTTGGGTACTGCAGTACTAGAAGGGACCAGGACGTAATTCTAGATCCAGAGGATTCAGATCTGTCACTATATTATAATATAATCATAGGCAGGTGGCCTATCATGTGGGAGATTTGCCAGCTCTCCTGCGATACTGGGAGAATTGCCTGAACCCCGAGTTAGGGTCCTGGTAGCATAACTACCGTATGAGTCAGGGAAGTGGCCTCTCTCGCTCATGTGATAGGTTGCAGCAGTGATCGGACTGGCTCCAGCCCATTATCATCAATAGATTTCTTATTATAAAGTATAAATATTTCATATCATTTGTACAACTCATTAAAAGGAAAGGAAACAGGTTAGATGCAGCAATATGATTATTGTGTATTGCTTTAAGCCTATGGGCTCTATGGTAAGTGCTTTGTGATTACTGTGCAACATATTCCTAAAGCAAATGCACTGCAACTGGTTTAAATATAGAAGAAAGCAAAAAGACAAACAAAATAAACCTGACGATGAACGAAATTGTGTGGACGAAGGAATAGAGTTGAGTTTAGACTGTCATGGCATGTCCGGGAGACTCCCGAAATTCGAGCAGGTCTCCCTGTATCCCAGGAGAGCCGTCAAATCTCCCGCAAGGGACTTGAGGCTCGTGGTTTCCATGCCCCCCTGCAAGGGAGGGACTTGATGACGCAAATAGCTTCAGCTAGCCCCACTCCCATCCCTATGAAACCCCCGAAAGGGGTAATTGATAGTCAAGGCTTAATGACACCATTTGCATAAATTGTGCCGTTAAGCCACACCCCCTGCATGCATCTATGGCTTCCCTCCAGGATCTCCCGGAGGGAAGCTTTTAAAAGTTGGCAACTCTGACCTAAAACTGCTTTGTCTACTATAGAGATACTTTGCAAAATTATTTCTGCAGTGGCAGATTTATCTTTATTTTTATTGGGCCTGATCCAGACTTAATAACGACAGTCGATTTACGCACATGCCATGCGTAAGCCTGGAAGATGTTACTTATAGTAACTCTGATCATACGTAACTTGCATGTAACTCCGTACGATAGGACGTGACATCACTGCGCAAGCCGAATATATGCTTTGTGGGCGGAGGGAGGCTTTGATATTGGACCGTATGGGCTGGGTTAGGTACCTACGTTTGACAAGGCAGAGATACACAAGGAAAAGTTAAGGCAGGGTTAAGTCAGCTAAGTTACGTACATGAGAGGGGAAGGCACTAGCCGTAGTAGTACGTAGTGCGTACGTAAAACGATCTTAAGTCTGGGTCAGGCCCATTGTTCCTAACTCTGAATCAGTCCCTTTATGGGGTTGATGACATAAAACTTTTGAAGCAACAAGGTGTTGTCCATAGCAACCATACAAGCTGCAGTCATGTGATCAGAGTGGTCCCCGGCCACCTTGAGCATATCCTAGGGAGCCTGGCCATTGCACGCGTGATGACCATTCTTATCGATAACTAAGGTTACCGCTTAGAGGACACAGTGATGCCATTGCTTCAGGTGTTTTGAGGGAGTGAATGAGTTAAACTGTCGCTGGCGTCCAGCAGGAGGGGACATTGCGTTCTATGCTGGAAGTAATTACATTTATACATTTATCATGACCTCTTCTGGGGGGGGCATTTGTATCCTTAAGGTAATGGAATGTGTGCTAGGCCCCTGCCGCTATCAGCGCAGTGTAAATACTGTCACAGTCTCAGGAGCCTCTGAAATGGATTTTCTTTAGTATGTTTGATGGATGAAGATCTGGGTTTTGGCTCCATCCATTGCCAGCCCGGTCACACTCTCCTCCGTCACAGCCTTTATAAACTTCTGTCTGTAATCAAACATCACGCACAAATCCTGCCACAGAAGTGGCTTTCCCTGACAATATTTGGGGTGGAAAGAGAGATTGATTTCTTCTCCCTTCTAAATTGCTTATTGGATTATTGATTTAAGTTTTAGCGTTGGTTCCTGAAGGCTTTTTTTTTCAGCTGTGAATTGTGGATTGCTGGCTGAGCTTCCCATTAGATGAGTCTGCACCTTATCCCTTCATCCCCGGCTTCCACTGCAATTATAAATCTCTCTAGGACAAGCGGCCAATCAGGAGGCCTCACCCGAGACGCACCTGAAAGTCTGAGTGTCTCTGAGAGAGGATCCCTCAATTGCTGTCCCTTAAAAGAGAATAGTGACAACGGGCCTGATCCAGAACTACGCCAATGCGCTGTGCTTACTAAAGCACAGCGTATCTGCGTTCACTCTCCCCGACACTCCCCCTGTGCGGGCGTATTTTCCCTCACTTACGCCGGCTGAAGGCTACCCTAACTTCAGCCGGCCTAAGCAAGGGAAAATACGCTCGCACAGGAGCGTTGGTACGCTAAGCCCTCCCTCCCTCATTAAACTACCTCCCCCGCCCACCTTCACTAACCTTAACATAGTAATGCTGGGGTATGCACCCTCCAGCTTTACTATGCTGCTACTACGGACGCCCGATCTACGATTGGGCGTTTCCATAGCTACGCCGGGCAGATGTTGCTTTTAAGCCGATCTTACGCTGCTGGCTGGCGTTTTAACGCCAGCCAGCTTAGGTCTGCATCAGGCCCAATGGGCTGGATCCAGACTTAAGCGAGTGCTTGAAATGAGTTACTCCTGGGCTAAACCATGGTGATTGCAGGGGAGTCATATTTCATCTGTTGCAAACAGTATTAGAGATGAGAGGTGATGTTTCCTATCCCAACTCTAAATAACAGTGTGATAGTAAAGCTGGTCAGTATCTGTGTGCAGTAAGCAATTCAAAGATATATCCCTGCATGCAAAGATACAATTACCTTGACTCCCCCTGAAATCAACATGGTTTAGCCCAGGAGTAACTCATTTCAAGCACTTACTTATGTCTGGATCCAGCCCTGTGTCACACAGGGTCACAACCTTGCAGTGTAGGAATAATGGACCAGATTCACAGATCTGTATTTATTATGTGTGTGTTTTTATGCACGCACATAGCGAGGCAACACCTATAACACTCCCCTCTGCCGGACAGGTTTTCGGTGCCTTCCGCCTCCATAGGGCACCCTTTAGTCTACGTGTATACTTACGTGCGTATGTTACTTACATATGTGCGTATTTATCTAACCGCGCCCTCAAATGCCCATTTAAATGCTTCCCCTCGCCCACTTTCACGCATGTGCAGTTAATCTGCTCCTAAAAAAACTAACGCAACCCCAGGCAAAAATGGATCTGTGAATACGGTCCAATGAGTGTATGAGAAGAGCCATTCATATATTTACAGTACCATTGTCTCTTTCCTGTTTCCTGAGGGATTAGGGGATTAGATAGCAAGGGGCTCCACTGAAATTTCGGAGGGGGCCCAACTATGCAGCTCTGCCTTCCTGCTCCTTCTACTTTTATCTTAAAAAGAACAGAGCACATGTGCAGTACTGAGCATAACCAGAAGGAGTCACTGTTCTGCTAGAGTGGAGAGGACGTTATATGAGGCAGCATAATAATATTAGGTAAAAGGGCCCATTCAGCCCAGGCCCTGTAACAACCGTTCCCACTTACGTCATTGGCTCTTTTCCTATCTCTCCCTTAAAACGAGAACCGTGCGTAAGTCTGTATAGTACGGAGGGTTCTTAGCACACCCTCGCTGTACTATTTACTATCCAAATCCCGCTCCGTCCCATGCCAATGTCAAAAAGACATCAGTAATGTATATGTGTGTGCACAATTGTGTGCCACAATGTGTAGTATTTGCATCGAGGTCACTTATAATGAGGTGAAATGGGACAATGTTGGACAGTTACGGTGTCTGTGCGGCATGGGCTGGAGCGTAAGCTGCAGAACCTGCCCTGTGACCTCACCGGTATAGGATAGCCGCTCTGTGACGCGCAGAGGTCCTGTGTGCACGTTAAAGCACGGAGCAGGGAGACAACCATTGACATGATAGCCTCAGCGCCCTTGGAACTGCCGCTCTTAGCGTCTGTGATTGTTCTCCTGCCTGTACAGGTAATAAAACTGTGTTATCATCTGATAATTACACAAGCTAATTAAGATATAAGGACAACCCTCCCAGTACAAGACAAGTCCTTCATTTATCTTCATCGCAGCTCGGCCAGAATGTCTGCAGCACGGTAACCAGACCTGAATGATGGGACAACCAGTGAGGAGACATAAAACATGATTGCAATGTTCCACCAGGTATAAAAAAGAACATACAGCTTAGATTAGGTGTTTTATTAAGACATGAATATGGTGTTTTTATTATTTAATTGACTGCTTAAGCTCCACATTTTCTGATTGATGGAGGCTTAATACAGTGTTTTCTGTTGGACACCTGGGACCAACTCCCAATAGGTATTTTCATCAGAATGGTAAATCACTTGTCTTTAGCACAGGGTTTATTTCCTAGCAACACAGCAAATGCAGATGGGTCCTGAGAATTCAGCTGAACTCGTCATCTCGTACAGACCCAGGATGCTAAAGGGTTTCTTCATAACGCAATTTACACTCTTCATACGTAATCTTTCCTATGCTGGGATTGAAGTGTGGGGGAAGTGAGTGTATAGGGATGGAATATATTTGATTTAAAATAAAGCTGTATTAATACCCCATTCCTACCAAGAAATACCCCATTCCTACCAAAAAAACGGGTAAAGGTCCAACTACACGGGTTGAGCTATGATGTGAAAGGTCCCAGGGTCTTCTTCCCGGGTGTAATGGGCATGACTTACTGTATAATTAAATGCCTATCTCATATCCATGGTGAGTGTACCAGACCCACGTGGTCCAAAACACATACAAAACACAACATTGGGCGGTTGGCTTCCATTGTGGAAATACTGGTACTACGCATGTGCATTCCTAGTTCACAGGTGGCTTACATACGTACCGTATACAGGTGAAACTCTAAAAATATGAATATCGTACAAAAGTTCATTTATTCAGCTTAAAAGGGTGAAACTAATATATCATATACACTCATTACATGTAAAGTGAGATATTTCAAGCCTATATTTGTTTTAATTTTGTTGATTATGGCTTATATCTTATGAAAACCCCAAAATCAAAATCTCACAAAATTAGAATGTTCAGAATGTTGGTGTTCAGTCATTAGGTTTTGAGGTCTGCAGCTGTTGTAGGGTTCAGACATTAGGTTTTGAGGTGTCTTCATTTCGTGGGGTGCAGGTAATGAGTTGTGTGGTCTCCTTGTTTTTTTGGGGTTCAGTCATTAGGTCGTGGGGTCTTCTGGTGTTCAATCATTAGGTTTTGAGGTCTCCTGGTGTTGTGGGGTTCAGTCATTAGGCCGTGAGGTCTCCTGGTGTTCAGTCATTAGGTTGTGAGATCTCCTGGTGTTGTGGGGTTCAGTCATTAGGTTGTACGGTGTCTTGATATTGAGGGATGCATGTTGTGTGGTCTCCTAGTTTTTTTGGTGTTCAGTCACTAGGTCGTGGGGTCTCCTGTTGTTCTTGGGTTCAGTCTTTAGGTTATGAGGTGTCTTCATTTTGTGGGGTGCACCTGGTGTGTGGGCTCCTGGTTTTTTTGGGGTTCAGTCATTAGGTCATGGGTTCACTTGGTGTGTGTGCGGTCGTGGGTTCACCTGGTGTGTGGGCTCCATGTTTTTTTGGGGTTCAGTCATTAGGTCATGAGTTCACCTGGTGGGTGCGCTCCTGGTTATCTGCTCTCTTGGTGTGTGGTTCAGTCAGAGAGGAATTTCTATTGTATAATTTCTGCATTTCTTTTCCCTCTGTGCTGTCCGACCTTCTACAGAGAGATCACGTGTCACAGGGAATCAGCTAACGGCTAGAAAAATACCGGAGACAAATTTAAGGCTGGATATTAATAGCGGTATTAAATATTTAACTGACCTTGTTTCATATGGACTCATGGCAAAGCGGGTTAAATATCTGGAGTTGATTGTGTTGGAAAGGCTTATTTTTATCCTGCTTTTTGAAGGCTTAATGCTGATCTGAAATAAGTGATAAAAGTACATTAGTGCTCAGTAATGAGCTTATGGAGGTGGCAGGACTTGATTAAAATCTAGGAGATGAGACTGATCTCTTCTATTACCGAGTGTTTGCCAATGCTGGTGATTCCCTTTCCTCATCTCCATGTGACCAGTGCGCTGACAACAGTCACACTCATTGCTGCATCTTCAGACATCACATACTGATTCATCAGAGTGACTGCAGCAGCACCGCGTTCTGTCTATCCTTCTCATCTACATTACATATAGGTTCCTCCTGCATAACGCAGGCAGTATAGCAGGACACGTGATATATGGTCAATTGTCTTGTGTGTACCCGGACAATATATTTATTCATTAATTAATTTATTTATTAACAGTTTATTATACAGTGACAATAAGACCAGCAAAAAATAAATAAAATAAAAACTAAACAAATTCTTGTCCAGCTCCTGCTCCCATCCACTCTCTCCACCGCTCTCTCCTCTGCTCTGTCCACCACTCTCTCTTCTGCTCTGTCCCCGCTCTCTCTTCTGCTCTGTCCCCGCTCTATCCTCTGCTCTGTCCACCGCTCTCTCCTCCACTCTGTCCCTGCTCTCTCCTCTGCTCTGTCCCTGCTCTCTCCTCTGCTCTGTCCCTGCTCTCTCCTCTGCTCTGTCTGCACTCTCTCCTCTGCTCTGTTCCCACTCTATTCTCTGCTCTGTCCACGCTCTCTCCTCTGCTCTGTCCCTGCTCTCTCCTCTGCTCTGTCCCTGCTCTCTCCTCTGCTTTGTCCCCGCTCTCTCATCTGCTGTGTCCACGCTCTCTCCATCACACTGTACAGCTTTCTCCTCTGATCTGTCCACACTCTCTCCAACACAGTGTCCATGCTCTCTCCTCGCTCTGTCCCTTGTAACCGCTCTCTCCTCTTCTCTGTCCCCACTTTTCCTTCTTGTCTGTCCATTCTCTCTCCTCTACTCTGTCTTTCCTCCACCCTGTTCCTGCTCTCATTTGCTCTCTCCTCCGGTCTGTCCACGCTCCCTCCTCTACTCTGCCCCCAGTCTTTCCTCTGCTCTGTCCATGCTCTCACCTCACTCTTTCCATACGCTCTCCTCTTGCTGTCCATACTTTCTCCTCTGCTCTGTCCACACTTTCTCCAACACACTGCCCAGCTCTCTCCCCTGCTGTAAGTGTCATTGCTCTTATGTTTAGATGGGTTGCAGTGCCTTCTGATGTATTAGGACGGAATCTCACGTATGTGCAGATAAGTTTATAAATGATTCCAGAGTCGCTTATGATAGTTGCATTTTACAAATTTCATAAAAACACAACAACCATAGACAGGAAAGCAAATTTTTATCAGCCCACCTTTTTTTTTTATTAATAAATGTTCTTTAATGCCCATATTACTAGAAATTCTGCATTGGCCCCGTGGGGTATGGTTTTCTTCAGTCTTTTCATGACACAGGTTGTTAATAGGAGAGATTGACTTTGTGGCGCTGTTGTGAGGTTGGTAAATGCAGGCACTATTCCAAGCCTGATGCTGTGTCTGCAAAGATTACTTTGTGCTCCCAAAATATACATGAGAACTTTTCAAATGTATCAACTTTTTGCAGCAGTGAAAAGCCATTTTTTCTAATACGATTCCTCCTAACCTGCCATCTGTTATGTCATTTGCAATGAAGTGAATCATGTAAAAAAGGGAAAGATTAGTGGGAATGAAAGTATAGATTGTGGATTACTGCAGGGGATGGAAAATATAGAGAAAAGACTTAGAGAAATGATTAGGAAAATCTTCTCTCTCATTTAGCAGCATATTGGTCTGATAATGCTAAATAAATACAGAGCGAAATCTCTTCTTCATTATAAGCAGAAATGTGATTTCCCTCATCTCGGAGAGAGCGCAGCCTATTCCTATCTTCCCATCTCCTCATCGCATGGAGACATTCAGAGGAACAGTCAGGGGAGCAACACATTTGCACCTTGGTAAAGCCATGGTACACTGCAAGGTGAAAGGGAGATTTATAATGTGAGTGGAGAGGAGGCTTAAAGCACCAAAAATAAAGCTTAAAGCAGCCACTTCTTCAAAATCTCCCAGTATTTACCCCCAGAGCCGAATTATTATCATCATTTATTTGTAAGGCACCACAAAGGATTCACAGCTGTACAGGTAATGGACAAGCATAGGCATAACATGAATATTCAGTAAACATAAACATGACATAGGGAAAGGTAAAAGTGATAGTACAATGCTGACCGCAAGACAAAAATACAAAACAATGCAAGTATCAATGCATAGGGGTTGGAGAAGAGATTGCAATCTACAGATGGAGATGGCTAATTTTTATGGAGGCCAAGATGTCATTAAATACTGGTAGTAAAGGCTTGTAAGGGGCAGATTAACAGGAAACATTTGGTGCGGAAAAGAGAGAGGGGAGTAGAGAGCTGGAGGGATGGAAGGGTAGGAGTGGGTTGAGGCAGAGAGAGGGGAGGGAGAGGCATTGTAGAAGGAGTTAAGGGAGGGGTCAAGGGGAAGACAAAGAGGAGAGGGTGTAGGGATTGTGTTGAGTATGGATAGACTTTCCTGAAGAAATTAGTTTTGAGGGATTGCATAAAACTCCGCAGGCTAGGGGTAACCGGTTGCAGTCCCCGCAACGAAGGTTCCTTTCAGAAATAGAGACAGCTGAAAGTTACTTTTTGCCTGTGTCTATATCGAATAGGGGCCTGTATTATAATCTTTTAGGGGAAGAGAGTCTTAGGGTTAGGCTATAGAGAAGGGCGGGTTAGGGTCAGGCTGCGGGGAAGGGAGGGTTAGGGTCAGGCTGTGGGGAAGGGAGGGCTAGGGTTAGGGTAATGGAGGGGAGGGTTAGGGTTCGAATTAGGGCAAGAGTTGGGGTAGTTTTTAGACACACCTTTCGGAGCACTGTGTTCGGTGCTCCGTGGATCGATTGCTATGCCTCATCGAGGCATAAGTAATCAATATCCCAGCCGAGAGAACGGCCCTATCGAAATAGGGCCATTCTTAGCAGGGACCCACACCCCTGGCCACCTGCAGAGGGCGAATGGGAGTGTGAATGGAACAGAGGGAGGGAACAGCAGATTTAGAGCCGGATCTAGAAATGATAGCACCAGAGCATGAAGAGGAACTGTGCCCCACTAGACCTAACTAGTAACCAGTTTAACCCTAATTGGTAAATTAATGGTGCTCTCTGGAGTAGGAGCCCCTCCTGCATATCCCTATATAGAGCCCTGTTTACCTGCATGACCCTTCCTAAATTGCACTCCTCACTATGCAAAATGGTTTCTCCGATAGCAAATGTATTCCGCTTAAGCTTTTACTACTAAGTCGAAATCACAATCAAATTACAGCTGTAATTCTTCCCCAACACACAGGAGATGACCCCTGTAATGTGTTATGTGTGTAACATGTCTGCTACGCTCTCTGATAACTTATTCTGCATGGTTAGGTAATGTGTAGAATTCTCTGTACTTCTGTTCCTCAGGGTGTCCAGAGATCATGTTGCTATGTGCATTGTGACCATCATGTGTATATACTGGGGGGCAGGTGGAAGGGGGGTTGGGGATGATGGAGCAGGAACCTGCTCTTGTCCTCTAGAAATATTGTTGTTCCTAATCTTTTGCAGAAAAGGCATAGCAGAGTGTTTTCTGATGAATAAAACACGTGGAGACCGTTACCACCAGGTACACAATAATGAGCTTTATCATTGCACCAAATGGGATAACGTCTTTGTTTCTTTTCAATGTAACATTTTCATTTTGATAAATGGGGACTAAAATGTCCTTGAAATTCCTCCGTTTTCCATTTACTCGAATCCTCTTCATCCACTGTAATTATTTGGTTTCAAATCTTCTTTTTTTTTTTTTTATGCATTTTATTAGCCATAAAGAGAGAAAGGAATGATGTTCAGATATTGTAATGACAACATGAACACTGAGGAGCCAATGACTGATTGTAATAAAAAGGAGGCGAGAGGGTCTGGTTTAAAATGGAAGGGGGATTTGGTGACATATTTGCAGTTTCCCTCTTTTAGAATCCTGAAAGTGGAACAAAATAGAACTTTTGATTCTAGACAAAACCCACCCACATATCGACATATTTCATCAATACTATGTCCATTTCCACATAAGCCTCACTCAGTCTTAGGGCCCGATTCAATTGCCGGCGATATTTAAAAAAAGATTGCGTTGGAAAAAATATGACGCCTTCGCTGGCAATTGAACGGCAAAAATTCGTTGATTCAATTATTTTTTTACCGCTGTGCTAAAACTGCAGCCAGTGGAAAAAAATTTAACGGAGAATTAAAAAAAAACCTTCTCTGAACGTCGCAAATCACCTCCTGCTAGCAGGAAGTACCTGGAGCTAATGACAGGGTATTGGCCAGTGTCTGAAATAACGTTCTCACGATATTTCAGACTGGCTAATAACCTGTCATTAGCGCCGGGTACTTCCTGCTAGCAGGAGGTGATTTGCAACGTTCAGAGAAGGTTTTTTCTTTTTACCTAGGCACCTGCGCAGCGGTCCCTGGCATCCATGGGCATGCTGATGCTTGTAGTTCTACAAGCATCAGCCTGCCCTGTTGGGGCACAAGATAGGGCAGCGTTAAAAATCCGCACCTCTCATAGGTGCGGATTTTTATCGTTCAAAAACCGGCGTATTTTTAACGCTAGAAAAAATTGAATTGGCCAAAAAAATCTCTGCCGTAATATTACAAACAAATAGCGTTAAAAATACGCCGCCGAACGCTTTTTAGCTAATTGAATCGGGCCCTTAGCCTCACACCTGTATATTTTGCGTTGCAAAGCTATTTGTGCAAATTTTTGTGTTTATTCGCATCTAGAGACGCACATAAACATCAACTATTGTAATAGACTGGAAAAGGCATACCACAAAGTTTTTCCCATCTATTGCGGTGTGAATTTCAAATTGAATCAAACCCATAGCTGTCACCAATCAGCCCGTGATTGCCTTGTTTTAGATACATGAAATGTTTTGAGTACATTAGTATTATCTTTGTTGTGAAATCAATAAGCCGTATGTGTAATATAAAATGCTTCAGTATGGCTTTGTTCAAGACAAGTATTATCATTTTAGTATTTGCGTATCCCATAACATTTTTTGTATGGACAGATGTATGCATATTCACAAAATGCTTGACAGACTAATTTTGACCTTGAATTGTGTTTGTTAAAATATCTATTACTCACCACCTCTATCAGAATGTCATCTGAAAAGAAAAACATTGAAGAGGACATTGACAATCTTATTAATTTCTTTAAAACTGTGTTGCGGTAAAAATATATCTTTGGACTGTATCAAATATCTTGAATAGTGTCTTGAATGCTAAAAGTACTCATAAATAAGCTCAAAGAAGCAAAAGCATTGGCCAGTGTTGGACATCTACATAAGAAAAGGGGAATTAAGGAAATCCCAGAATCATTACAATTGTCTGGTTGAAGCTTTTATTGTAGGGTTTGATATTGGTGGTATGTATTCAATTTTTCCCCTTTGGGGGTGGACTCCCTGTGTGTGGAGTTGCAGCAGGGTTTGTTTTAGTGTATGATAGATAGATCTCACACATGTGTTTTGATGTACACAAATATGTGCAATTCCTTTCCATGCTAAAATTACCCTCCATTTTGCACAGAGTTCTGCTGCCTTTTACTATACAGTCTGGCTGGTCTGTTATGTGGAATTCACCACTTGCCATCTATTCAGGGTCTGAAGCTGGAGGGGTGGACATGCTCTGCATTTTCCCCCAACCATCATCACCTGTCTCTAGTGTGTGCAGGCAGCTGTCATCGGTTGGCAGTTTAGAGCTCTTTGGGTGCAGAGTGGGTGGCTGCCATGGACTTCTCTGGTCCCATAGCAGCCGCGCCCCTTGCTACCTCAGTAACTATTCCGTTGCTTTATGTGTGATTGCTGGGACATTTTCTTTCCTTTGGTTCTGTATAGAGTACCTCTGTCTATATTAACCTATAAATTGATTTGAGCTACCACCATTTTGTAGAACTCCGAAAGCATGTCTGGCATCAACAGACATGCCTGACGGGGCATTGGTCCACAGAAGCTATTTTGGAGGTTTTAAGGGGGAACTCAGGTGTTTGCTCTAATCAATAACACATGATCAGTGACTCTTACTGTTAGAGTTGGTACCACCACAAAGAAAGGGCTTAAAAATGGCTTATCATATATGTGCAAATGTGTATAGCTAATATTTCTGCGTTATTTTACAGGTAGAATTGTATAGTTAGTGTTGCTGGGGTGTTTTCTTTCCTTTGTTGCTATGTATAAAAAAATCTGCTAACAAAAATAATAAAACACATTCAGTTGTTAATTTTACTAGCACAGTTTGCTGAGTCACATAAGCAATAGTTGCACTTTACTGTTGGACAAGTTTGAACTAAATGTAATTAATATAAACCTATAAAATAGAAGCCTCCTAGTGTTGCAGCCCTTATACAATCAAACTGGGTGTGAATTTTGTGGGTCAGGGCAAAACAAATTACTTATGGGCGGATTTATTGATAGTGGAAAAGCCCTTTGTTGGTACAAACTTTAGATAGATAGATATCTAAAATAATACCCCAGGGACAATCACCTCTTAAATTTTCCCGTTCTAACTTTTCTGTGCTTATTTGTCAATAAAGGGGCAAACATATGGAGGCTGGATAAATAATAAAGGGACAGCCATATGGAGGCTGGATAAATAATAAAGGGACAGGCATATGAAGGCTGGATAAATAATAAAGGGACAGGCATATGGAGGCTGGATAAATAATAAAGTGACAGGCATATGAAGGCTGGATAAATAATAAAGGGGCGGACATATGGAAGCTGGACAAATAATAAAGGGACAGACATATGGAGGCTGGACAAATAATTAATGGGGCAGACATATAGCTATTTGGAGAAATAATAAGGGGCCGACATATGGATGGCTGAATTAATAAAAGGGGCAGGCACTAGACCCGCCACGGTGCAAGACACACCCACTTTCCCCAGTATGATACTGTGTGCAGTCCAGGGGTGCATACAGCATGTAGTGTATGTTCACAGAGTAGCACAGCCCGATGCAGCTATGTGACCATGTACTGTGTGTAGCAGCAGGTTAGTGCACTGTAATATATACTGGAGATGGAGGTTATGACATGTTTATCTTATTATTTGATATCTACACCATGCTCCAGCAGCGATATATGTTGCATTGTATTTCAAGTATGAAATGCTAACACAACAAAAGTCGTTGGTCCAGATTTACTAAGCTGCAGGTTTGGAAAAGTGGAGATGTTGCCCATAGCCACCAATCAGATTCTAGTTGACATTCTCTAGTATATAATAGGAAAGTGAGAGCTGGTTGGTAGGCAATATCTCCACTTTTCCAAACTCACAGCTTAGTAAATCTGGCCTGTGGAGTGTCAGCGCCCTGGACTTAGACATGACCTGTGAATGGTGCAGATGTTATGACATGTACACTGCATAATTCCATCTGGGCTGGATCAGGTGCAATGATTTGATCACGCCCCTTACTGTACATTGACTCTATCCCTCCACCCATTCCCTCCCATCACACGCCCATCAAATTTCAAGCGAGTGTAGCTGGCGTCTCGTTCAGGCTTAGATTGCGCGGTACATGGTCTATGTAAGGTGATCTCTGCATCGCCCCTCAGTGCTAAGCTATGTCTAGCAAGAAAGTTTTTACCACTGTTGTTGAGTAAACCTATGAGTTCTAGGTATGTGTGGACATATGGTAATTCTGTAACACGGAGGGGTCCCGTGGAGAGTAATACGTGCTGGAGATTAGTACACAACACCCACACCCCTCAGGCCTGGCCGCTCGTCACAATTGCAGCACTTAGTTTCCATTTATTTCTTTTTAAATGTAAGCTTTCTGTCCGCCCTTTACCTGAGTGACTGTGCGGATAAAAGTGGTTGCTAAGAGCACTAAACTACTGGCAATCTTTCCGCCGACAAGTAATGGGCCCCACAGTTCGGCTCTGGCATTTTAGCATTTCCAAGTGAAAGAAAATAAATAAATAAATAAATGTGTTGTTAAGTATTAAAGTCTAAAACAAGGCTTGGAAATCTCTGCCTGGCTATTTCTCCTCTCACCTGCGCAGAGCTTGTGTTGTCTACCAGACACATCATTTAAAGCTTGGTTGCTCCTGGCTGGCGAGGCGAGGTGACCTTCTGGACGGCCAGCCGCCTTCTGACGGACTCCCTCTGTCTGATCCCAGAGCTGCATTAAATTGTGTTCCTTTGCTACTAAACCACATCACTATCTTCTATTCAGAGTCCCAGGTACCAGTAAACCGATGGGAAACCAGGGCCCTGGACCTGATCCATAACCAAGGAGATCTGTAAGTCTGCACGCAAGAGGCGAGCTAACTCTCCTGTCACTCAACCTCTAATGTGCGCAGCTCTGGACACCCCAAACTTTCCACATGGACCAGCCCCTTGCTTTCATCTGCATTCCTATCCCCGTCCCCATGGGCATGTCTGGTAACACCCCCTACATGGAACTCCTAGCATACTGGACTGACATCCATACACAAGGAGTGCTGTTGCGGAACATCTGGCACACACGTTTCTGTTGCGGAAGACCTTGAACACTCATGTTCCTACAGCGGAACATCTGGCACACGCACGTTTCTGTTGCAGAACATCTGGCACACGCACGTTTCTGTTGCGGAATATCTTGAACACTCATGTTCCTATAGCGGAACATCTGGCACATGCACGTTTCTGTTGCGGAACATCCGGCACATGCACGTTTCTGTTGCGGAACATCTGGCCTGTGCACGTTTCTGTTGCGGAACATCTGGCACACGCATGTTTCTGTTGCGGAACATCTGGTGCACGGATGTGTAGTGCTTGAAAATCACTTGACTTCTGATAGCAGCTTGCACAAGTCAGGTGACTTTATTAGTTTAGGATCAAGTTGCTGAGTTTCTGGATAATGCAACAACAGGGGGCGCTGTATCTACAAATATGCCATCCGCACCTTGCTGCATGATTAATTGTTGATGGGAACTGCTCTTTATGCTGCATCCTTATGTTGTGAAATAGGATACACGTATTTAGTCTTCTGGCTGTATATTTTTATTCCGATGTGCCATGGTTCAGGTAACAATATGGCAGCCAGTGAGATGATTATGTCCTATGGACTTTCGGCTATGAGAGGGTTTTATTTTGCCTACCTGCAGGTAGCACCTAGAGTCAGTAATGTGTTTCAGCTGTCACCTTCATGAAGATAAACATCAGTCAGGCTGCTCTGGAGGTGAGAAAACAATTATCCTAAATACAGTAAACACCACTGTAAAAATGTTTTTCCCAGCTACAGTCCTTAGCAATCGGCCAGGGTAATGGAAGCTGAATACCTGTGCACGATGACCCAGCGCATATCAAATGCTTTCATTTTTAGGATATGCGAGCGGATCTAATGAACGGAACACAGGGGAAAGACAAGATAACGCGTCCCACAATGTCATAGAATACAGAGTCACTGTGTCATGTGACCTTGCTTAATTTAAATGTGCAAAGCACCAACGTCAAAATACGGCAGCATGGTGACTGCAGCTTCACACAGAGACCCTGGAAGAAAAAGTGGTATTTTAGTCGTAAGCACCATAGCACCAGGAGGCTGAGACTGGACGAGTGGCGCCTTACTATGACATCATCACTCAGCACAGCAGGGACCTGAAGTAGACCCAGCTGCTCCTCCTTGATGCCAGCAGCCCATGGTGATATATAAGGGGTTTTCCATTAGGGATGGAAAATCTAAATAATGATTAGGGCTGGCGCTACCCCAAGGCAGAACTAGGCGCCTAGAGCGCTAGGCCTTGGTTGGTTGGGGTAGAGAGCCACTGTACACTGTAACACAGAGCCGGCGCAATATGGTAGAGGCGTCCTCTCCGACCCGCTGTGCTGACCTCAGGGTGACTGCTGTAAGAGGGGCGGGGGGCACAAGGGTCCAAAAATTGCCTAGTGTGCCCAGAGACCTAGCACCAGCCCCTCTAATGATATCACCCCTTAACCATTTCTTTGGCCTCTAACCATTGTTGTCCTAGGGAACAGTTAATCCGGGAATCAGGACAGGGCCGACCCTGGTTGTGGATAAACATCCCAGTGTGACATGTTCTCTTTACAGGAATAAGCTAATTGGCTATCCATAAATAATAGCCATAGAAAGGCAACCTGAGGCTCTCCACCTGTATAAACCACCTGCTTCTACACCCCACATCCCGCATTGCCGCTTCTCCCTGTTCCAACAAGAACAGAACCATCATGAGGCATCGCTGAGCATTGTCTGAAACCGTGTTGTCAGCTGCAAGTAATTAGTGTTAGAAGCTCAGATATGAAGCAAACGGGGAAATAGCAGATGGCGTTCCATATCTGGGTATGAGCTCGTACTACAGTCCACCTTTTCTACTACCGTGAAGCATGCACGTTTATCTGCCTGATGCTGGTGAATGTATAGAGATGTACTACACATTATAATTCCAGAATATGGGTCTATGTGGTGTGTAGAGCTTGTCCAAAATATATATGTATATTATTACTGGAGAGGATGGGTCTATGTGGTGAGTAGAGATTAGAGATTGTACCAGTCTGCAGGGTATTATTACTGGGGAGGATGGGTCTATGTGGTGAGTAGTGGCTGTCAGTGAGGGGCCTGAGATACTGTACAGATATAGGATATTTCCAGCTGTTCTCCTCTGTCGGAGCGCTGTGTGGATGTGTTATTGGTAGAGAGATGTAGCTCTTTTCTCTTTCTCCTGATCTCTCTCTTTGTGATTGTTGTGAAGTGAAGCCATGTAATGGGCAGCCATCAGGACAGGCAATGCTTGATATACGGCCTCTGCTCTTTCTACACTTCTCATTTTAAATTAAAATTTTCTCTCCAGTGCTAGATTTATGGTGCAGCAATAAAGTGTCAGTCATATCCCCTGTCATCGACCGAGCAGCAGAGATCCGGGAAATGCCGCTGATTATTATAAGGCAGCTTTTTCTCATCATCTTGTGATATTCTTACACTCCTGCTCACCATGTTCAGCCCTCTGCTATTAATTGTAGGTAAAGAGTACGGTCTAAGGAAGGTCTATTTAATGGCTTATTCTCTGTTGCTGTAACCTAAGACCTCTAGTGACAAGTCACCAGCACGTAATGTCTTCTGGGGACGCCCATAAATTTCTGGCCACAGTGTCACCTAAAATGCACCCCCCCCACCCATGCACCCCAGTAAAGAAAAACCCTCATGTAACATTATTCCACAAATAGCAACCGTGGGCTGGATCCAGACATAATCGCGCCTTACGGGAGCGCAAGGTCATTACGACCGTCCTCATAGTGGGGAGTGTACGCCAGATTCCTACCTTAACTTTCACAACCACGTAATGGCTTTCCCCACCCTGTCCTCTCTCCGCCCTCACGGTGGAGATACGACTGTCATAAAGGGGGGACAGCCTCTTTTACATAACAGCCGATGTATGTAACGTTCGTTACATACACCAACCCTTACGGCACAACCTTCCAGGCGGGAATTACCTACGAGCTACTACGTAATTCCCCTGTCGGCCGTAACCGAGGATCGGGCCCCATATACTTAACACCGCAGCTTGAATTACTAACTACAAATCAATACAAAGATGAAGGCACAGACACAGATTATATTCCATAATAACTTTATGATTAGGCATGTTCCTAGTTACTCTTTGGTACACATTCTTTGGCTCAATGGGCCGTATGCAGAGCTCCGGCTGCATTCCATATGCGGCCGGAGTTTACCGATATGTTATACTGCGAATGCACAGTAATTTTGTAACGTGATCTATGTTACTTGTTGCAACGTAGATTGTGTATACGCGGTCTTAAAGACCGCAGAACCAAGAACCCTATTCTGTATTTCGTTCAAAATTCAGTTTTCTGATGACGGGATGTTCCCATTCACCATGCGTACGAGGCTAACGTATGCAATCTGCTTTTAATGTGGATCTAGCCCATGGAAAAGATATGTGCACAGACTTATGGCTAGATTTACTAACTGTGGAAAAGGAAAAGTGGAGATGTTGCCCATAGCAACTAAACATATCACTGACATTCTCTAGTTTGCAATAGGAAAGTGAGAGCTAAAATGTCATTGGTTGCTATGAACAACGTCTCCACTGTTACACAGTTTAGTAAATCTAGCCAGTACTGTTAGTTGAGTAAGTAATGAGTAGTAATGTATAATAGTAATGTATATGTGTAATAGTAATGTATAATGTATAATAGTAATGTATAATGTGTAATAGTAATGTATAATGTATAATAGTAATGTATAATGTGTAATTATAATGTATAATAGTAATGTATAATGTGTAATAGTAATGTATAATAGTAATGTATAATAGTAATGTATAATTAAATGACAATAAAACAGAAAAAGGAATATTTTTTAGGGGGTGAGGTTCAGCTCCCACCTCCCTTTCTGTGTTATCCATTCCTAGAGCTGACAGGCAAGTAAAATCAGGTGGACTTATTTGCCTTAATTAATTGCCTTGTGTCCATACATGACTATATATTGTGACAATGGCTTTGCCAATTAACAGTGAATCCTCACACAAAGTATAAGCATGTAACTAGGACAACACAATGCATAACAGTGAATCCTCACACAAAGTATAAGCATATAACTAGGACAACACAATGCATAACAGTGAATCCTCACACAAAGTATAAGCATGTAACTAGGACAACACAATGCATAACAGTGAATCCTCACACAAAGTTAAGTATGTAAATAGGACGACATAATACATAACAGTAAATTCTCACACAAAAGTAAAACATGTAAGTAGGACAGCACAGTATAAATAGTGGAATAATCTTGAGGCTGAGTGAATGGGAAGCACTAGGTAATGGCTCTCTAGGTGTTGTGAAACTACAAGTCCCATAATGCTTTGCAGGTATTAGCTATGCTTATGCTGTTGGAGCCTGAAATCTTGGGCAGAAGTGGGCCGTCTCTGGCCCCATAGTAAGGAGATGGAGCCCAATTCTGGATGGAGGACTGTATTTAAGGCAAAGTTGTGGACTACTTGTTTCTCCTTTCCGGTACACACAAGAGACCGCAGTGTAGGGGTGGGGCTTGAGGGCGTGGTTTGTGCAGTTCATGCTTAAATCCCTGCCCACTGTCTAATCAAAACTGATGTTCATTGGGTAACTAAGGCTGTTATCAAGCCCACCCATCCTAAGTAACTCTCGGTGCTTGAGGTTGTGATATTCCGGCTTTCCTAGAAATCCGGGAGCAGTGTCCAAATTTCTGAAGTCTTCCGGAATTTCCAGGAGAGCTGCCTGGCAACTAAGGTTTTAGAGCGCTCAAAAAGACCCATTTCTTCCCCGGAGTTTTGGCTTCTTTTTCCAGCCAGCTCCGGGGAATGCACTCTCTATGTGATCTCCCCGCTGTGAACTGTCTACTAAGCACTGACTGTGTTTCAATCGCAATTTCATACGTATAAAGCCCATTCTTGTTATAAGGGAACAGTGCATGAGATGCATATTCCGTCACAAGGAGTACGGCTACATGCAGGTTAATTGGCGGCCGTTGCTCATCTCTCCCCCTGGTACCAGACCCCCGTCTTCCCGATGTGAGATGAGCCACGATTAAGGCTGACCTATAATTGTCACATCTCGGTGAAATACAAGGCAATATCCCATTAGTCTACCGCAATGTTCTCCCTCTTGTCAGAACATCAAGTGCTGGGAACCTTTATCCTGCGGCGCCTTATCGTCACCCTCCAAAACAAGAGAGAAAATGAAAGCTTTAGCCGGATTTAGGAGGCGCGATTAAACCTCTTAAGAGACGCATCAAAGAAAGCGTCAAATAAATAGCTTCTTGTTTAAGGCCAGAGAGGCTCCAGAATGATGGGTCGGTCACTTTAGCTGCTGATGGTGTAGATGGAGGAGAGGACGGGCACGTTCCATTAATCACCCCTTACTCCTGCCTGCTCCTGAAGGGCTGTGTGTCTCCCGCTCGCTCATAGCTCAGGCTAAAAGTACTGTGTGTCCTGGAGTTGTGTATTTAATAAGGCTAAGGGTCTCCTTATGGATATACCCTTATACTTCACTACATTGTGCAGCTCAGCTCACAACTAGTGCTGTCTGACAGAAGCTAGAGGAACCTGGAGCTTTGCCCATTGGGAAACTGTGTAGGTTATAATAAACCAAGCAAAAACTACTATTTTGGGCTGATTATATTGTTTTTCCTATTTGCTACAATACAAATGTTAAAGAACACATGGTTAGGACTGGATTCAGACTCTGTTCTCAGCGTAGTCTTCTAACCCCAGCCAATATCAGAATGCCATGACTTCAGGTTGATCTTGTCCTTGGAATGTAAGAATATTCTGACTGGCTACAGGTTTGTATTGTATTTGGAATGTTCTTATGCTCTGATTGGCTACAGGTTGTTCAAGTATTGAGAGTGTTCTTATGTTCTGATTGGCTTCAGGTTGTTCAAGTATTGAGAATGTTCTTATGTTCTGATTGGCTTCAGGTTGATCTTATCCTTGGAATGTCTGAAATCTCTGATTCACTGTGGGTTGATCTTGTCCTGGGTATGTTAGAATGCTCTGATTTGCTGCAGGCTGATCTTGTCCTAGGAATATTAGAATGCTCTGATTTGCTGCAGGTTGATCTTGTCCTTGGAATGTAAGAATGTTCTGATTGGCTACAGGTTGATCTTGTCCTTGGAATGTCCTAATTCTCTGATTCACTGCAGGCTTATTTTGTCCTTGGAATATTAGAATGCTCTGTTTTGCTGCAGGGTGATATTCTCCTCGGAATCTTAAAATGCTCTGATTCGCCGCAGGTTGATCTTGTCCTTGGAATGTCTTAATTCTCTGATTCCCTGCAGGTTGATTTTGTCCTTAGAATATTAGAATGATCTGATTTGCTGCAGGTTGATCTTGTCCTAGAAATATTAGAATGCTCCGATCGCTGCAGGTTGATCTTGTCCAGGGAATATTAGAATGCTCTGATTCGCTGCAGGTTGATCTTGTCCAGGGAATATTAGAATGCTCTGATTCACTGCAGGTTGATCTTCTCTTGGGAATTTTAGAATGCTCTGATTCGATGCAGGTTGATCTTGTCCTTGGAATGTAAGAATGTTCTGATTGGCTACAGGTTGATCTTGTCCTTGTAATGTCTTAATTCTCTGATTCACTGCAAGTTTATTTTGTCCTTGGAATATTAGAATGCTCTGATTTGCTGCAGGTTAATCTTATCCTGGGAATATTAGAATGCTCTGATTTGCTGCAGGTTGATCTTGTCCTGGGTATGTTAGAATGCTCTGATTTGCTGCAGGTTGATCTTGTCCTGGGAATATTAGAATGCTTTGATTCACTGCAGCTTAATCTTGTCCTGGAAATATTAGAATGTTCTGATTCGCTGCAGGTTGATCTTGTCCTGGGAATATTAGAGTGCTCTGATTTGCTGCAATTTTATCTTGTCCTGTAAATATTAGAATTCTCTGATTCGCTACAGGTTGATCTTGTCCTGGGAATACTAGAATGCTCTGATTCGCTACAGGTTGATCTTGTCCTGGGAATATTAGAATGCTCTGATTTGCTGCAGGTTGATCTTGTCCTGGGTATATTAGAATGCTCTGATTTTCTGCAGATTAATCTTATCCTGGGAATATTAGAAAGCTCTGATTGGCTACAGGTTGATCTTGTCCTGGGAATGTCAGAATGTTCTGATTGGCTGCAGGTTGATATAGTCCTAGATTTGTTAAAATGCTGTCATTGTTTATGGCTTGTTCTAGTCCTGTGATTGTGGTTAAGCTCTGGTTTACAGGTGAATTGTTCTTTTGCTCTGATTGGCTACAGGTGGATCTAGTCTGCAAATGTGATAATGCTTTAATTGGCCTTTGTAAATATTGCCCTTTGTACATTGTCTGCTCCCATCCTAGTGAAATGCAGTTATTCTTCAGAAGAGATTTTTGTAGATCCTATTGTTTTCTGACATAGTAGGAGAAGGGGTCAGTGGGAGATAAATTATTTCTCTCATTTTCCATTCATTACTGCTGGACCCAATGGCCCAGCTCTGATTCTTGAATCAACACGTCACGCCTGGATGATCTGTAACCCATGTGTCACCCTGTGATAGACAGAGTGCTCAGTGTTTAGCTTCTTTCATATCCCAGCCACTGGTGAAGCAGATTTTCCAGTGCTCTGTTTCTGAGTATGTAGAATGCTGTGGTATTCACATGACAGGAA
>WWET01002130.1:252633-271410 GCA_011038615.1 Limnodynastes dumerilii
CCAATGGTGACCCGAGGCTGAGAACAGGCCACAGCCCCCCCCCCCCTCATACAAAGAATCTCCAGACTCTAAACCTCAATAAAACACATAAATAAACGGATGGATTTTTAAAAGGTTTTTTTTGTTTGTTTGTTTGTTTTTTTAATGACCAGCAGTGCTGCACATTCCCGGGCCCCTCGTCAGGTCCGGGCCCGGGTAATTAGTACCCCCTCCCCCCCCTCTTGGCGGCACTGGTGGAGTCTGTCATGTTATGGTTTAGTTTCATGCATGACATAGAATATGTATAATCTGATAGTAAGGCAGTGTTCTGTCGAGAGCACTTATGTCACCTCTGGCCTCAGCTTAAAGCTGTGTTGATGTGAGACATTTTGTTATAGTGACTGACCTTTGTGTCACATTCTGTCTCTTTCATTAAATGTTTTGTGTTTAAATTAATATTAAGATAAAAAATAATGTGTGGCCCTTGGGATGGGGGTTCCAGATTGCCTTAGGCTTCTACTTCACTTCTTGTCCTGTACCCTAAGCAGAATTGTCGACTATCCCGAAAATCAGGCAGTTCTCCTGCCAAGAGAGCAGGCAAATCTCCCACAAGTCCTGACACCTGACACTGAGTGGTTTTAATTGCCCTCAGACATAACATGTGACAAAATTAACCACCGTGGCAGCCTATCAGAAGAAGCTTGGTGACTACCACCACTCTGTGAAATCCCACCCCTTCTATCATCACATGACATACTGGTAGCAGCAACTTTGTGTTACCCCGAGAGATTTTGAAAAGAGACTAATGATTTGTATAAGGACAACTAAGAAAAAGTCAAGAATACTCAGGATATCTAAAATATCACGGGTCAAATCAGTGCTTTGCAGTCCCCAGCATTGTAGTGGTAATAGACATATTATAACAGAAGTGTGACCTCTTTATATGTCACTGCTGAATTCCGATGAAGCCAGTCCTGTCCTGCCAAGGACGTGTGGAAGCCGCGGGGGGTCCTGTTTCTATCATACAGAGTAGAAATCTCTGGGGCACGATCGTTAAACCAGTGTTTTGCTTTTAATCATGAATCTCCATGTGTGGAGCACAGTGTTTACCATACTCCTCTTTATGAAGTGTTTGTGAAGAGCTCATTACATTGCTGTGTAGCAGCCATCGGCTTCTCAGTAATGAAGAGATGTCCGCTCGCTGACTCTCTTCAGTCTGGGTATTGGGTGTCACTGGGTCCTTTATTTATAGTCTCATCTAGTTATAATTACTGGTAAGATTATTGTGACGGTCAGTGGGCTGGTCAGAAGCTGAATGTAATCTGAGTAGGCAGAGATAGGTACAAGGGCAATGACATGAAATATTAGGTGAGAATAATAGGGGTGTGTTTGCCAGGTCCATTATCTGATTTCCAACAAGAAAAAGTTTATTTGGCAGTCGTTAGTGTGAGAGCTGTTTTATTGAATATCTTTAAATTATCCTAATCCTAATGCGTTCATAACCCTAATCCTATTCCTAACCCATTCATATGGTGTGGATCCCCGTTGAGAATGACCCTATTTTAGCCAGTTTGGAATTCGGTGCTCTGAATGGAAAGTATTTAAATTAACCAATACCCTTTCCCTAACCCTCCCCTTCTATTACCCTAACCCTTGATTCCCCACAGCCTGACCCTAATCTTCCCTTCTCAGCAGCTTTACCCTAACCCTTCTTTCCACGCAGCCTGATCCTAACCCTCCATTCCTCGCAGCCTGATCCTAACCCTCCCTTCCCCAGAGCCTGTCCCTAACACTAAAATTCCCCGGAGAGGTTACTCACCTCTCCTGCGGCGGATCCGGTGGCGCTTCTGAAAATGAATGAATAAATGAATGAGTATGCCGATCAGCACACTAACCCATTCTAAAAAAAAATCTAAATGGCTGCCTATTCGAAATAGAGACAGCTGAAAAAGAACTTATCTCTGTCTCTACTTCTAAAAGACAGCCATTGTGTCGGGGACTCCTACCACCATTTATAATCCTGATCCTAATCCTAACCCTGGGTCTGATCCAGATCTCACACTTTTTCCATATGTGCAGAGATCAGGAGTCCACATGGAAGAGGGGAGTGCGCTTATCTGTCATTCCTCTCTCTTGTGCGGATTTCTCTGCACGGATCTGCATCTGTCCAAACGCACATCAATGTGGAAGTGCTGACCGCCGCCCCCAGCCTGTAATTGGCAAGCCTATCCCTGCCTGTCTAATGGGGATTAGGTATGTGGAAGACAAGTACTGACCCCCTGTATGGATCTCCTGGCATACGAAACTGAGATCCATAGCGAAACATTTGATCTTACTTTTTGGGAGACTTGCGCAAGAGGCTTAAAGTCCCCTAATGTTACTAAATGAGGATCAGGCCCCCTAACTCTAATTCCTAACCAGTAACCAGGGAAGCACAGCAGAATGCAGCCAAAGAGAACTATCACCAGTGCAGGCAACAGTGAACATCACAACCGGTTCCCCGAGGAAAGTAAATTTATCCGGAGCACATAAACTTTTTCTAAACTCATACAACCGCTATCCAGCTATAGAATATTGAACAGAAAATGAGTCCCGAATCCGCAGAATAGTCCTACTGAGTAACTCAGCGGGAAGGTGTCAGGGAAGCGGGGGTGTAGTGAGGCCCCTGAAAGTGTCCATTCCCGGTTATTCTCTTCCTCCATGAATATGGAGATCTTGGCACGTGAGGAACTTCTCCCGTGTGGGAGTCTGCTTGGCAGCCGCCTGTGTTTGTCTGTGTGTGGGCCGAGTATTGAATGGCGAATGTCTGTTATATTGTTCATAACTTGAGAGTTTGGCAAAAGCGACGCCTCCAATGTTTGTGGATAAATAGACGTTTGTATGTAATTAAATTTTCCCATGAAATGAAGAGTTCTGTTACAATATACAGTAGGAGAGCCGTTGTCTTCACACTGCGCTAAAACAATGGTTTTTCTTCCGCCAGGGAACATTGTGTGAGCGGGGACAATTAGAGTCTTGTAAATCTCTTACTAACACCTGGAGAACAGACCACGTTCAAAAATCCATTCCCAATCCATATTTTATATTCAATTATAGTGACATTTTATGTGTAGTAAAACCAGGCCCGGGATGGTTACTGCGGACTGCGTCTATTACTATTAGGTGCCTGCAGAAGGAATATTATCCATGTGTCTCTCTCCATCATGATTGGCAGCTAATACTGATTAATGGGTCATTGTTGTGGAATATTCCCCCGACCATAATAAGTGTTGTATTAGAAACACAAAACTTTAACCTATTTTTATTTGAATTTGCATTTTTTTTGTAATCTATGCTTCCGTGTCCTGTGCATATTGTATATCTGTAATCCATTTGCACCCCTCATATTACAGCATGGTTTGTCTAGTAGCATATTTGCTCATTATATGCAGCTACTCCTAACTCTGGATCAACCCCTTAACATCCCATATTCTTTCTCCAGCTGGTGTCATTGCTTATGCTGATGGTGCTTTGTTATAGTTGCCAAAGCTCCCTGAACATCAGGGAGAGTCCCTGTAGAGTGAGTGATCTCCCTGACTCCCTGAAGACTAGGTGATCTCCCTGACTCCCTGAAGTGTCTGTCAATCTCCCTGATGCTGAATTGGTAGCAGAAGTCATGATGACAGAATTCTGAAATGATGTCCTATTTCCCTGCATGGATGCCTATAGAGGCAGCCATTTTGATGGAGACCAAGATGTAATCAAAGACTGGAAGTTATCTAAGACAACATGACTTCAATAATGGAGACAGACTTGAAAAATACATTTTGGTCTCTTGTTAATCAGTTGCGTTACCTACTTTCAGCTTTTCTATAAAGATGAAGAAGAAAAATCCTATTCACTGTCTTCAAAATGAAGAAATCAGCAGATTTTCTACCGCTGACAATTTAATTATCAATAAACACTGATGCTGCCATTTTTACAACTAGTTTCCTGGCAGCACTAGATACTCCCAGGGCAGACCCTCCAACATGACCCCTTCCATTAGGTGCACAATACACCGCTCCAGAGCTTTCAACTGTCACTCGTCTGGTTTTCATGAATTTAACTGAAATTTGAAAAACTATTTTCTCTTTAACAAAGCTGGTTACCATAGTAACTAATACTTGGAAGCCCAGGAGCAGAGCATGTTGTACTATATGGAATGGGTCATGTTGGAGGGTCTGCCAGGGGTGGAGCCCTCCTTGCTAGGGGTCCTGATTGTGTCACTTCCCGCCCCTGTTCTTCCCTGTATCCTAACGTCCCTCTTACAATAAGATGCATGTTCAGACTGATCTGTTTATCACACTGATCTCAGGACCCTTCAGATATTTTTTGCAACTTGCTGAAACGTGTAGAGCCTGCACCAGATGCAGCCCAGGAGAGTGCAGATAATGCAATCGGTGGAGATAATACCCCTTACGCTGATAACATCTTTGCTGAATATTCTTGGGCTGGATCCAGAATTTAGAGCAATTGATTCCTAGAAAATAACATTGTTTTCATTATTGCGGCTTTTGAGATTCTGACTTTCTGAGCTCAGAAAGAGCAATGATTATGCCTAGAGAGGGGTAGAAAATGGCCATTTATAGAAGCTAAACTTAATTCATCTTTCAATACCTCCAGTAACTTCTGCAGATGGTCTGGAGAGCCTGTCGTGTGGTGAGCAGTAATTGCCTAATACTTGTCTGCTATTGACCACAGGATGAAATAAAAAGCTCATCAATATGTAGAGCCAGTGACCTTGATGTGTAACATTCACTCACAAGGATTTATAAACTCCCATAGCAGTGGGGGTGCGGGTTCATAAACCGGAACCTGTTATAGGGGTGACTGTTACAGTGACTACAGAAGCCTCTTATTAGCCAATGTTTTACAGGCTGCAGGACACTTATAGGGCGGTTATACATATAACAGAATACAGGCTGCAGGACACTTATAGGGGGGTTATACATATAACAGAATACAGGCTGCAGGACACTTATAGGGGGGTTATACATATAACAGAATACAGGCTGCAGGACACTTATAGGGGGGTTATACATATAACAGAATACAGGCTGCAGGACACTTATAGGGGGGTTATACATATAACAGAATACAGGCTGCAGGACACTTATAGGGGGGTTATACATATAACAGAATACAGGCTGCAGGACACTTATAGGGGGGTTATACATATAACAGAATACAGGCTGCAGGACACTTATAGGGGGGTTATACATATAACAGAATACAGGCTGCAGGACACTTATAGGGGGGTTATACATATAACAGAATACAGGCTGCAGGACACTTATAGGGGGGTTATACATATAACAGAATACAGGCTGCAGGACACTTATAGGGGGGTTATACATATAACAGAATACAGGCTGCAGGACACTTATAGGGGGGTTATACATATAACAGAATACAGGCTGCAGGACACTTATAGGGGGGTTATACATATAACAGAATACAGGCTGCAGGACACTTATAGGGGGGTTATACATATAACAGAATACAGGCTGCAGGACACTTATAGGGGGGTTATACATATAACAGAATACAGGCTGCAGGACACTTATAGGGGGGTTATACATATAACAGAATACAGGCTGCAGGACACTTATAGGGGGGTTATACATATAACAGAATACAGGCTGCAGGACACTTATAGGGGGGTTATACATATAACAGAATACAGGCTGCAGGACACTTATAGGGGGGTTATACATATAACAGAATACAGGCTGCAGGACACTTATAGGGGGGTTATACATATAACAGAATACAGGCTGCAGGACACTTATAGGGGGGTTATACATATAACAGAATACAGGCTGCAGGACACTTATAGGGGGGTTATACATATAACAGAATACAGGCTGCAGGACACTTATAGGGGGGTTATACATATAACAGAATACAGGCTGCAGGACACTTATAGGGGGGTTATACATATAACAGAATACAGGCTGCAGGACACTTATAGGGGGGTTATACATATAACAGAATACAGGCTGCAGGACACTTATAGGGGGGTTATACATATAACAGAATACAGGCTGCAGGACACTTATAGGGGGGTTATACATATAACAGAATACAGGCTGCAGGACACTTATAGGGGGGTTATACATATAACAGAATACAGGCTGCAGGACACTTATAGGGGGGTTATACATATAACAGAATACAGGCTGCAGGACACTTATAGGGGGGTTATACATATAACAGAATACAGGCTGCAGGACACTTATAGGGGGGTTATACATATAACAGAATACAGGCTGCAGGACACTTATAGGGGGGTTATACATATAACAGAATACAGGCTGCAGGACACTTATAGGGGGGTTATACATATAACAGAATACAGGCTGCAGGACACTTATAGGGGGGTTATACATATAACAGAATACAGGCTGCAGGACACTTATAGGGGGGTTATACATATAACAGAATACAGGCTGCAGGACACTTATAGGGGGGTTATACATATAACAGAATACAGGCTGCAGGACACTTATAGGGGGGTTATACATATAACAGAATACAGGCTGCAGGACACTTATAGGGGGGTTATACATATAACAGAATACAGGCTGCAGGACACTTATAGGGGGGTTATACATATAACAGAATACAGGCTGCAGGACACTTATAGGGGGGTTATACATATAACAGAATACAGGCTGCAGGACACTTATAGGGGGGTTATACATATAACAGAATACAGGCTGCAGGACACTTATAGGGGGGTTATACATATAACAGAATACAGGCTGCAGGACACTTATAGGGGGGTTATACATATAACAGAATACAGGCTGCAGGACACTTATAGGGGGGTTATACATATAACAGAATACAGGCTGCAGGACACTTATAGGGGGGTTATACATATAACAGAATACAGGCTGCAGGACACTTATAGGGGGGTTATACATATAACAGAATACAGGCTGCAGGACACTTATAGGGGGGTTATACATATAACAGAATACAGGCTGCAGGACACTTATAGGGGGGTTATACATATAACAGAATACAGGCTGCAGGACACTTATAGGGGGGTTATACATATAACAGAATACAGGCTGCAGGACACTTATAGGGGGGTTATACATATAACAGAATACAGGCTGCAGGACACTTATAGGGGGGTTATACATATAACAGAATACAGGCTGCAGGACACTTATAGGGGGGTTATACATATAACAGAATACAGGCTGCAGGACACTTATAGGGGGGTTATACATATAACAGAATACAGGCTGCAGGACACTTATAGGGGGGTTATACATATAACAGAATACAGGCTGCAGGACACTTATAGGGGGGTTATACATATAACAGAATACAGGCTGCAGGACACTTATAGGGGGGTTATACATATAACAGAATACAGGCTGCAGGACACTTATAGGGGGGTTATACATATAACAGAATACAGGCTGCAGGACACTTATAGGGGGGTTATACATATAACAGAATACAGGCTGCAGGACACTTATAGGGGGGTTATACATATAACAGAATACAGGCTGCAGGACACTTATAGGGGGGTTATACATATAACAGAATACAGGCTGCAGGACACTTATAGGGGGGTTATACATATAACAGAATACAGGCTGCAGGACACTTATAGGGGGGTTATACATATAACAGAATACAGGCTGCAGGACACTTATAGGGGGGTTATACATATAACAGAATACAGGCTGCAGGACACTTATAGGGGGGTTATACATATAACAGAATACAGGCTGCAGGACACTTATAGGGGGGTTATACATATAACAGAATACAGGCTGCAGGACACTTATAGGGGGGTTATACATATAACAGAATACAGGCTGCAGGACACTTATAGGGGGGTTATACATATAACAGAATACAGGCTGCAGGACACTTATAGGGGGGTTATACATATAACAGAATACAGGCTGCAGGACACTTATAGGGGGGTTATACATATAACAGAATACAGGCTGCAGGACACTTATAGGGGGGTTATACATATAACAGAATACAGGCTGCAGGACACTTATAGGGGGGTTATACATATAACAGAATACAGGCTGCAGGACACTTATAGGGGGGTTATACATATAACAGAGTCACTGGAAATAATGACTCCTAGATCCCTTTCCTCCTCGGTAGATTCTAATGTAATGCCATTAAGGAAATATTGAGCCTTTGGGTTTTTGTGTCCCAAGTGCATGATTACAGTCAGTGGGATTCTCTTATAGGGAAGGCTGTTGTTATAGAGTACAGTTTGTGGAAGTGTCTTATAGGGATGGTGGCTGTTAATGAGTACAGTGTGTGGGAGTGTCTTATAGGGAAGGCTGTTGCTATAGAGTACAGTCAGTGGGATTCTCTTATAGGATGGCTGTTGTTAATGAGTTTAGTGTGTGGGAGTGTCTTATAGGGATGGCTGTTGCTATAGAGTACAGTCAGTGGGTTTCTCTTATAGAGGTGGCTGTTGTTGTACAGTACAGTCTGTGGAAGTGTCTTATAACACAGTTACTGTAAAGTGTAGCATTAATGGTTTGTTGTTCTTGCTTCTGGCTCTATCTGCACATGTGTGAGTGTGGTCCATGCACGCGCCTTTTGGTTGATGACCATTGATAGACTCTTTAGCAGAACAAAATGAACTAAGAGGTGAGGGCCAGCGGAGATTTCCAATCCTCCAATTGAATAACATTCCAGAGCAGCGCCTCCCTCTGCCCCTCCCGCCTGTGTATCTCCGCTGCAGACCCCGCTTCACCCTCTCCTGCTCTGTTTGTGCGTTGCAGGGTGTTATTAACACTCCTTTGTTCCATTTTGTGAGCGATAGAAGCCCTCTGTGAGCCGGCCAAGCGAGCGATTGTCGCATCTCGCACTTTTCTGATTAACTAAGAGGAAATTGCAGCTTTCTGGCAGCCTGCTGAGAGGGATAATAACATAAGCGCTTGCTCTAGAGTAAAGTGGGTCTTTTCAACCACAACAGGCTGGCAGACTCGGCACACTCCCCCCTCCTTGCAAAGGCTTTTTTTTAGCCTCTTGTTCCTCAGCTCTATCAATTGTTTCCTCTTCCTTGTAACGTGTGACTTGCAGACATCCTGGTAAACAGAAAATAGCGTGCGGCGCGCAGCTGTCTGACTTAGCATTCAGTAATGTAGAAAATCACTCTAATCCCCGCGCTGTCTCTTCTTTTCATTCCAATCTAGGACGCTCCATGCCGCCTCTCACCTGTGCTGTCTCACAATATCCAGCCGCTGTCTCTTTTCCATGTATCATGCGTATTTTGTGATCCGAGCGGCCGGCGTCCCCTTTCCCTCCTCTCCTCGCCATGTGATATTGGCCTAGCTCCAAGTGAGAATCATTTTCTTTTTATTCACCTTCTCTCTGGCTCGCGGAGTTTTCACTGGTCTCGTTCAGTCACAGTTTTAATCTCTCCTCCGCCTGCTGAAGTCACCTCAAATGTCACTTGTCTCTTCTTCAAAAACATAGGGGGAAAAAAGAGATCCATAAAATGTCAGCTCAGAGCTTAAAGTACAAATGTGCTCACAGCGTCATGTATGACCAGCGCTTCCAGCTTCATGTATGACCAGCGCTTCCAGCTTCATGTGTGATCAGCGCTTCCAGCTTCATGTGTGATCAGCGCTTCCAGCTTCATGTGTGACCAGCGCTTCCAGCTTCATGTATGACCATCGCTTCCAGCTTCATGTATGACCAGCGCTTCCAGCTTCATGTATGACCAGCGCTTCCAGCTTCACAGCGCTTCCAGCTTCATGTATGACCAGCGCTTCCAGCTTCATGTATAACCAGCGCTTCCAGCTTCATGTATGACCAGCGCTTCTGCGCGTGCAGCTTTATACATGACCAGCGCCTACAGCTTTATACATGCCCTCGTGTTCAGCTTTATACATGACCAGCGCCTACAGCTTTATACATGACCAGCGCCTACAGCTTTATACATGACCAGCGCTTCCAGCTTCATGTATGACCAGCGCTTCCAGCTTCATGTATGACCAGCGCTTCCAGCTTCATGTATGATCAGCGCTTCCAGCTTCATGTATGACCAGCGCTTCCAGCTTTATACATGATCAGCGCCTACAGCACCAGCGCCTACAGCTTTATACATGACCAGCGCCTACAGCTTTATGCATAACTGGTGCTTACATCTTTATACATGACCAGCGCTTTCAGCTTTATACATGACCAGCGCTTACAGCTTTATATATGACCAGCGCTTACAGATTTATGCATGACCAGCGCTTTCAGCTTTATAAATGGCCAGCACTTACAGATTTATACATGACCAGAGCTTACAGCTTTAGACATGACCAGCACCTACAGCTTTATACATGACCAGCCCTTACAGTTTCACAATTGACAAATGTTGAGAACGGGTCGGATCCAGAACTACGTCTGTCTTCCATAGACGGACGTAGTTCAATAAACAGTAGCTACTGCGCATGCATAGTAGCTATTGTACGTCATCTGCGTATAGTTTTGATCTATCTATTATCATCTCTTTGTCTGTGTGTTCTTGGATGGAGTTGGAGCTCTCCTGCTGATACACAGTGTCACTCACAGAAATTTCCAATACAGGCATTATTGGGTGGGTACTTTCTTACAAACCTCCTTTATCATCACATATGTTGATTTTTAATTACCAGGATGTTATATTTTTTATTGCTTTAGTGGAATCTATAATAAGATTGAGGATTATGATTACAAACAGATGTTTAGGTGTTGGTGGTCTAATACATGACGCTAAGCTATTAGAGTCTAACATATCTCCTTTTTGCTTAGTTATTAATTGCAGTGTTGTACTGTATAGGAATAAGGATCTGGGACTGGATTCAGATACGATTTTGCTAGTTTTTGCGTGCGTATTGTTAGGTTCGGATTAACTGCGTAGGTGTAGTAAATTTTTCCATGCAAGTTACGTAGGATTTAGGCTCAGAAGTCCATTAGGCACGAATTTCTGAATCGCACTTAGTGACATACGTGCCGAGGGGTGTGGTTGTCTTAAGTACATGTGAAGTTATGTGAAAGTGGGCGGGGGGAGGCATTTAATGGTCTTTCAAGGGCGCGTTTTGTATTGTACGCACGTACTTAAGGAACTTACGCACGTAACTACACAATTAGAGTTACGGTTGCCCTATGGACGTGTAAGTCACCGAATATCTGTCCGTGCGAAAGGGAGAGTCATGGGTATTTCCTTCAACGTATGTGTGTATATTTGCATACTTTATACACACGCATCTGTGAATCCGGTCCTTGGTGACCATTTATTTCTCAGTACGTCGTCGTAATAGATAAAATGTTACCAGCATAATGCGGCTGGTAAACTGTGCAAGATAATTTTATAATTCAAATAAAATATGAGCACCACCCATGAGTATTTCTTGACTCCACCTATGAGTATCCCCTAAATCCACCCATGAGGATCTCCTAACTACAAATAATAGCTAAAGGTTGCAGGAGGTTGTTTCTGATACTCATAGCGGTTTCACAGAAGACCATTCTCCAAAACTATATTGGTGGTTTACCCCCATCAATTCTATACTGCTTTATGCCACACTACAATATCCTATACTATAGTATACCCCCCGGCAATATCCTGTACTATAGTATACCACCCGTCAATGGGTAGATCCAGAACGTTTTCCTGCGTATTTACACCTGGCAGAGACGTAAAAACGCATATTTGTATGTAGCATACCACCCGGCAATGTCCTATACTATAGCATACCATCCAGCAATGTCCTATACTGTAGTATACCATCTGGCAATGTCCTATACTGTAGTATACCATCTGGCAATGTCCTATACTGTAGTATACCATCCGGCAATGTCCTATACTGTAGTAAACCACCCGGCAATGTCCTATACTGTAGTAAACCATCCAGCAATGTCCTATACTGTAGTAAACCATCCAGCAATGTCCTATACTGTAGTATACCAGCCGGCAATGTCCTATACTGTAGTATAACAGCCGGCAATGTCCTATACTGTAGTATACCACCCGGTAATGTCCTATACTGTAATAAACTAGCTGGCAATGTCCTATACTGTAATAAACCAGCCGGCAATGTCCTATACTGTAGTAAACCAGCCAGCAATGTCCTATACTGTAGTATACCACCCGGCAATGTCCTATACTGTAGTAAACCAGCTGGCGATGTACCTTCCATTCTATGCTGCTGGATGTGACACTAAGGTGGGGTCTCCCCGTGGAGGGAATGTCTGCAGTGTGTGATGGTGGAGCGGCGGCTCGGTGTCTTCTCAGATGGTAGAAGAAGGGTACGTCTAGTCTCTCGCAGCAGTCTGCGCAGTGCTAGAGCTAGTAGCAGCTTTTGTGTCTTAGCCCTGATCCTCGTCACCCCCACCTGGTTCAGCTTTTGTAGCTCAGCGGTTTTTTGTCTACATGTCAGACTTTGCGGTGTCTGTTCTGTCTCGCACTCTCATCTCCCGGGTGCCAGCGCTTTCATGTGAATGAATGAGCTCTAAATGAAATAGAGGAAAAAGTTTGGTGCAGCAAAGTGTAAAAATGTCCAATAATACAGCAGAGTAGCAGCAAATGAATTACGGAGAGAGCCGGAATCGCTGCTCTGACAAACGCTATTACAGGCTCTGAGCAATAGAAATGTTTACATGGCAGATATAATTATATTTCTGGTTACAAACAGCAGTTTATACGCTCCTAGAATGTCCACAAGCAGCTGAAACCCACCAGAGAAAAAACACATTTACAATAGCGACTTCCTTTCTCGTGACAGGACCCAGTCTTAGGGTGACCTCCAATGAACCAATGACATCCTAGCAAAGGGCTCATTTCCCAGCATATACTGTAGTGGCGCAGAGTACATTTGAGTACATCTCTTCTAACATCCCAGTGGGACACCAGGAGGATTGCATTATGGGAACTCATTGCTGATTGGTTCCCAGATTTTGTATCTGAATGGGAGACCACTATATAAATCTGTGGCATCCGGCTTACCTTCATTCCTGTCCATACATCCTGTCACTGTCCCCTGTCCTCACTAACACATCCCTCATCTCCTGTTATACTCTTTGCTGCTAAGAACCCTGCTCTTACCACTATATAACTCTCAGTCTGTGGCATCCGGCTTAACTTCATTTCTGTCCATACATCCTATCACATGCACCCTCTCCTCACTAACACATCCCTCATCTCCTGATATACTCTGTGCTGCTAAGAACCCTGCTCTTACCACTATATAACTCTCAGTCTCTGGCATCCGGTTTACCTTTATTCCTGTCCATAAACCGTCCTCACTAACACACCCGTATCTCCTGATATACTCTGTGCTGCTGAGAACCTTGCTCCTACCACTATATAACTCTCAGTCTGTGGCATCCAGTTTAACTTTTATTCCTGTCCATAAACCCTGTCCTCACTAACACATCCCTCATCTCCTGTTATACTCTGTGCTGCTGAGAACCCTACTCCTACCACTATATAACTCTCAGTATGTGGCATCCAGTTTACCTTTTATTCCTGTCCATACATCCTATCACATGCACCCTCTCTTCACTAACACATCCCTCATCTCCTGATATACTCTGTGCTGCTGGAGGATCCTGCTCATATTATTTCACTGCACTGTCCCATGCAGTTGTGTTTTATTTTTATTAACACATGGCTTCTGAAAAGCTCTGTGCTGCTGGGAATCTTACCTTTATATCTGCTGCCTCCATCTCCCTAGTCATGTCTTTATTCTCCCCTTGTCCGAGGCTCTCTATGATCAGTGGCGCTTCCTGGCGGTCGCAGCGTCGCTCAGACTGATCAGTACGCTGGTGCGGTGCGCGAAGCAGCTGCCTGTGGCAATGAACATGTTAAGCAGAGGTGCGTTCTCTGTAATGTGATTTTTCAAAGCAGCCTGTCCCAATATATTAACTTCGGTCTCTGTTTTGAATAGTCAATTTCATGGTGAAATGAGTTCTTAATAATATATTTAGCACCCAAGCGGAGTCCCTGAGCCATCTGGGGAGGACGCGGGGATTCTGGGAGAGGAGACGTATCCTGGTCGCTGTGCTTTTTATTTAGTGCAGTGGAAGATGCGATGAGGGCTGGTGGGGGATTACACACGTCTCAGAAAATGTTATTAGGAGGAGAGAACCCTGCACATCCACCCGTGTAAATGTCCTTCTAATTGGAGCGTGTGCTCTTTATTGGATATATTGTCTGCAGTCTGTGCTTCCAGGATAACTACCGCTGTTATGTTGTGCCTACTAATCGCTGCGCCATGATCACTACCATGTGTTACAGCGGACAGGACAGCGCATCTCCCATCATGCCTCACTCCTCACTATAGGCTGCATTCTAACCCCCTCGATTATACGGTAGTTACGCTACCAGGAGCTACTTTAACATTTCCACATTGTGTCCGCGTACAATGGGGGTAGGAGCGGAAATGTGAATTGTATGTAAGAGCTGAAGCCGCCCCTTACCCTAAAATTTTCACCAGCAGAAGTGCTTCCAGGTCTGGCCTTGCCCTGCCAGGGGAATGCTGGTCGGGGTGGTAAGTGTTCTGTCCTGATCCATTCTGGTACTACGGAGCTCGTATCCCTCCGGTGTACATCTGGGTTCGGCCAATGATCCTTCCTATATAGACATTCTGAAATGGCTGCAGGGGAGGGGGTGGTCTCTTGTGTTCTCGTTTGGAGGCTGAGGGCATCTGATCTGGCTCAGAACACTGCGTTATCGTAAATCTGGATCCACCCCTCAGATTGGAGTGTAAAATGAACGCATACTGCATTTGATATAACTGCACACAATATTGGAGATTTAAGGACGCTCCAGATGTGAATGCAATGGCAGCTGTAGATTGGGACACACATACTGCAGGTTGCGTTTAGACAAAGCACAATGCAGCAAAGTTTTCTTCCTCCAGCGATCTAAACGCCAGTTACGAAACTGTTATGTATAATGGAATTGCTGGATAGGCTTCATGTAAAGCTTTACAGACACTGCGAAAGTACCAATAATCAGGACCAAATCCGGGGTCTGAAATTAAGAGGAAATCTGGCAGAAAGTTACACCTGGGCAAATCCATGCCGATCTTCAAGGGAAGTCTAATAAATTGTATTCTCAGCATGCAGGGAGATTCCTTTGCCTCTTGCACACAGATACTGACCAGCTTTACTTTTATTTTGTTTGTACAAAACTAAATACCCGACCAATCATCAAAAGAGGGTGGAGGAGGACGGGGCTTATGTAGTAGTCTCAAATGTTTCCCCTATAATACCCTTGCTGCTACTGCGATCCCAATGATACAATAAGCACAACAGAAGAAGAAAGAGGCAGGATCTGTTATGTGCTCCTCTCCAATACCCCACTGAGAAGATATCACAGATGTATAAAAAAAAGCTGACACTTTATTGACAGACATAAGCAGATCCAGCTTTACGTTTACACCATGATTTAGACACATCCCTCCTTAGCTCTTCGCAGGAGAGGCAAATTTAATCTGCAAGTCATTATGGTTTTATCCAGGTGTAACTTTCCACCAGAATTTCTCTTATTATTATTAAACCCTGGATCTGATCCATGATCATGATAGATTGATAGATTGATTGAATAATTAGTATCATATTAAGTAAAAACAACATTCCACTTCCCTCTGATATGGATTAGTATAAGTTCTGGCCCCTGGTATGTCAGCGTTGGATCCCTGGCGGTCACATGTTGGAGTGTCATGGTCAGATGTAGCCTGTGAAGCAGGAGAATCATTGGTCTGGTAACAGTCTGTGAGCAGTGACCAGTGATTGCATTGTTAGTGATATAGGACCTGATTCAGAGATCCGCTGCCGATGGGATCTCAAATATACGCATCTAAGTGGCAGGTCAGAGCAGGTTACAACCCACTGCATAAACAGTCACTCCCCTTGCAAACAGCGGCGGATCGTAAAGTTAGACCAGCATTGACTAACCCAACTCTGCGCTGTCATTTGAGATCTTAAGTGAATTAGTTGCGTTTATTTAAGATCCTAAGTGTCTGCTCGCGCCCACTTTCCCTCATCTCCCTGCCTCCCCCGCCCATATTTCTGCAAATCCTTCGGGTCCTATATTTGCGCAGCACTTATGATCTTAAGTGCTTGCGATCGATTCACAGGTCCGCGCTTACCGAATTTAGGATCCTAACCTCTACGTAGACGGCGTTGCACTATTACTACGCATGCGCAATGATGCGAATTTCTTAAGATCCTAAATATACGCACCTAAATAGCGATAATATCGTATCTCTGAATCAGGCCCATAAAGCGCTCCTAGCACTGTAGCACAGTGTCAGAGACCTGTTGGTTCTCCCCTTATGTTGGTCTCAGTGTCAGGGCCCTGGGCTCCCCCCACTGTCATTACTGCAGATGCTGATTGTGAAATACCTGGAGACTGTCTTATTAAACGTTCAGGCCGCCCCTGGGGAACGCTGTCTATAAAAATGCTCTATTTGTATTTATCTCACAAGGTCATTCTGCTGAGTGCTAAACACCGCACCAGGGGTATACCTACAGGGGTGCAGCGTCCGTAAGTCACCTCTCTTTATTAGCTCTGGATCCAGCACAATGGGGTAGATTCAGAGCTACGCTCTCTTTCCGATTCAACGCGTAGCGTATTTACACGCTCATATTTACTAGGAATTCCCCTCGCTCGTATGTACTTAAGCCGTGTTACGCTTTCCAAACCCTGCCTTACCTTTTCCATGTGTGACTGCTGTCGGCCCTAATGGCTGCACGTACTTACGCACCTCAGCGCGCCCATACTGTACGATGTAAATGCCTCACCCCGCCTCCGAAGCGTCATTACGGGTGTCGTATGTCTGGCACGGCCCTTCGGTCATAGTTACGCTGCTGATAGTAGTCTGGTACGTACACTCAGAATTACGTGCCGTAACATCCGCCGCGCATGCTCAGTACATACAAAATTTCGGTTTTACGTCACTGTCAACCATAATACGCTTGAGAACGTTGTTCTGGATCTGGGCCAATGGCCCAGATTTAGAACAACGCTTGTGAGCGAATTTACGCATGGCGGAGACGTAAAATCCCTTTGGTAAGTACAGCGCATGCGCACCATAGAAAATACGCTCAGAAGTGTAGCGTAATTGTGAACGTATGGGCCATTCACGTATGTGTCATGTAAATACTTACGTGTGGGCGTGACAATTTTACGCGAGTCCAAAATACGTCTGAAATACGTTAAGAAGTCGGGGGTTTGTATTTAAAGTGTACAGTATGGGCGTGCTTAGCGGCGTAAATACGTGTTGCCCATAGGTACGTGTGCGGATCACTGCGGTTACATTGGCAAAAGTTAAGGTAGGGTTTGGAAAGCGTACGTTCAAGGGATGTGTCCAGGGGAGTGTATAGGAGGTACGCACACGAAAATACGCTACGCGAGTAAACGTACAGTAAACGTAGTTCTGGGTCCACCCCAATGTGTTTAAAGTGACATGAGGGAGTCTCTGGTCATGTGACTTCTGGAACACTTTTGGCGCAGATTTCACGTCTAAGGTTAAACGTGAATTGAGTTGTAGTTTCGAAGGCATCTTAAACCTTGCGTTAGCATTAAATGACCCAGCGCCCAGTTACACACCCCGGTCTCTGCATGCAACATACTTGTATTATCCCAATTCTAAGCCATTGTGATCTCCATTAGCCTCTAGAACAGTAATGCAGAGTGTGTTATAGGACGTCTCTCCGCGTCTCCAATTGACCCAGCTTTAAACTTGTCCGTCACTTGTACAAACATGTCCTAATGCTGAAGGCGCTCATTTAAGCAGGAGAGGCGTTACGTGACCAAGCGTTCAGACTTTATAGGAATACCAATAGCAGCGGCTGAGTGTTTGCAGTGATAAAGTTTTACCTTATAATGGACAGTTTATCGGCGCAGTGGAGGAAGCGATGCCAGATGGGTTATTAATCTCCCGTGTCTCTGGGTCATGCATTCGTTCTCATTAATGGAAGCAGCTGTGGTATCCTCTCCCTGTCTGGGTCTCTGGCTGGAACATGACATATATTTCTGCATCTGCACAGTGATGTCATGGTAGAAGCAATAGGGGATTATATTGGATGTGTAGAGGTTACAGATGTTGGTACCATTACTAGGACAATGGATCTGCTCCTGTGCTGCATTATATCCCTGTTCTTCAGAATTCTTCGCCCCATATGGCTCTTATTGATCGAATCATCTCCGTTTCCGTGGCTGTAGCTTGTAATTAATTAATGAATTGTTCTCAAGGGAAGGAGATGCTTTTAGCCTTTAATCCCTCTCTTGAGGTGCGAGGGGGGCTGTAAAATGGCAAATTGTTAGGATTAGGAGTCAAGTCCATATCTAACAGCTACATAATCCTCCTCTAAGACTGGACAACATCTACTCAATTACCTGGGGATCCAGCGAGACTGATAGTCCAGGTGACCTCTCCTCCCATCCGCCCTGGACATGAAGAAGTCACGTGTCCCGGCATTTCTTAGCATTACTTTGAACTCCTGATATTGATTTTCTTTTCTTTTTTTTTTTTTTTTTGAGGAGCATTAAAAAAAGTGAAATAAAAATACAAAAATAATAAGCCCTAAAGAAGAACTCTGCTCTACACGGTGTAAAACTGCCTTCATAAAATGTTAATTACACAGGGAGGAATAGAAATCATTTAAAAAGAAAATATTCTGCTGTGGAGACCCCAGGCAGTGAGAAGGGAGACAGCATGCCTGTAAAATTCATTGCCACACAGTACACAGGACATAGAAGAAAAGGGGGGGGGGGGGGCAGGA
>WWET01002131.1:10449-22470 GCA_011038615.1 Limnodynastes dumerilii
ATGCCGAGCTAAATCATTACCACCTAAATGGATAACGACCATATCCGGGAGACTGAAAACGCAATCACCCTTGGTAAGAGGTGCAACAAAAGTTCCCACCTCAAACCCCTAAAACCCAGCCAATCAATCTCCCAGCCGGCAGGTGAAGATGGAGCACACCTGCAGATGCCGCATGCCCGGCCCAAAAAATGTGCAAATGACCTACAATCCAAGCTCGCCTAGGCTCCAGTCGGCAATCTGAAACAGAAGAACAAAAACACCTCGAACTAGGATTAAAACCATAACCAACCCTTATTTATAACAAGTGTTATCAATATTTATAATTTCCTCTATATATTATATATAAAACAAAACATGGCCTGGCACTCAGATCAGTTTATAAGGCAATTTATACTGCAGGTGCACAAGGCAAGGGGAATTTGCACAAAAAACAAAGCATGGCCTGGCACTCTAACATTACTTAGTAGCTAACCATGATCTTCTATCTTTAAAATAAAAGTCAGAGAATTAGTTACAAATATCTGCAGATATGTGATAAGTCATCCGCCAGTTAGATGAATAATTTATGCTTGCTTATTTTACTGAAAATTGAGTGTTATTATGTTGTTGACAAAATAATTTAGTCCTTATCCTTATCCTTATCTACTTCTCCCCTATCCCACATAAATATTTTACACTCCCCCCCCTTTCCCATAACACCTCTCTCACCCTTTCTTTAATATTAAGTATTAAAATCATAAAACCCCACACTTCAGGAAGTTAGTTAATAATCCATTAACCACTAGCCCCACCCCCTCCCATTCTAGTTTTAATGTTTAAGATTTTAAATTTCCAGATCTCGTTAGTTAGCTAATATAGTTAGTTAAGTTAATACATATGAATTTCTATAATTACTACTTCATATCACATATAACACAAGATTGCACTACCTCACTTTAGCCAAAAAATAAATAAACCTACGATTAATTGGTTAGGTCTAATAATCTTATCACTAATAATTAATTCACACATATAATTGATTATAATGAAAATTCTTGTATAAAAATTTTTATTACAATTTTCATTACATTTTTTAGTACATTTTTTATTACATGTTTTATGAGCTTATAACATTTACTTACTTGTTAAAATATTCCAGTTACATGAGCCGTTTTAGCTTATTGTTTATGTCTGGATCTGGCCCTTTGTTCCGTCCGAGCCCATTTCCGAGGAAATGGGCTGTACTTCCCTTCCACCAGCTAAAGCGGGCGGGGGGAAGCATGTAAAGTGTACAGTGTGGGATGGGGGCTGTAGCGGATCAGCGGTCGTACGGACCGCTAATCTGCACACCGCAGTTAAGACAGGCTTATGGCAGCGGAAGCTGCCATAAAGCCCGCACGCAAGAGGGGAGCGACAGGGGTGTGCACTCCCCTTTCGCTCACGCAATTACAGGCACCCGCACGCACGGAAAGCGTGCGGGAGTCCTTACACATAGATTTCTAATATTTTTTAATAAACAGTACCCACGTTTTTAGTATAAGTCAACCTGAAAAATCATCCCATAATATTGGGAAATTTGTTTAAAACTCCATTTCACAACGTTTCAAAGAGGTGCTAGACGTTAGTAGTTGCTTAATATAAGCTAGTTTCTCCTATAGAATCAAGGGTATAAATAAACACACTTTTCTAGCCCTAGCTTATTTGCATCATATACGTCTGTTAGACTCTTTTATTGCATATAGTGATCAATGGCTCAATCAAACTATGCACATAAAATTAATATGACAGTCCTGAGGAACGAAATATCTAATAGCCGGTTATCATGTTTAAACAGGTGTAGAATCCAAAAAATAGGATTAGTTACTGTAACAAACTGGAACTGTCAATCATGTCCTTTGTGAACTGCCGAAAGAGGCGCCGCAAGTAACTAATTAAGTACAACACTCCACATATGGAGAAAAGGAAATGGCACAATTATCACTACAAACAGACATGAACAGCAGAGAAAATCATTACGGACCCCTGCTGTGCCTCCTCATTAAAGGACCGGATGTTTTTATTTAAACAGGGAGCCCCGCGGTGGCTCACTTTCTGATAACCGATCACTAAGGAAGTCATACAGGCGTACAAGCCTTGACGAAACGCGTTAGACCCGATCATAACCAGTGCACAACATCCCAGACATCCGTCTCTCTAAGTGGATTGGAGTACGGGCTAAGGACGTTGCAGTCACCTGGACAGATAAGACTCTTATGCTTTTAAATTTGATAATTATTTTGTAGACATACTACGCCATGATGTCTTTCTACCTGTCTATCTTTTTTCATGTACACTGATGAGAATATACCGTATCAACGCCTGCTGAAGCAAGTGTATTCTGAATAACATAAGGATTCTAACATTTATAATCTGAACAGCTTTGACCAGGCGCAAGGTACCTGATCCTTATAGCTTTGAGCAGGCCAAGATACCTGATCCTTATACCCACATAAAAGCAGTACATCTACCGACCTATAACCTTATTCAATACAACACTTAAGCAGAAATGCTGTTTAATACGACATTTACTACCCAATCACCTAACTGCACTAGCTAATACTTCTCCAAAAACACACCTATTACCCACTATTAAATATCATAATACATCCATATCTATGCATTATAAACAATGTTTTATTTTTTTAATTAAACCTATATATATAGCTTTAATTTCTTAAACATATAAACTGAATACAACATAATAACCAATACTAACCTCTATCCCTATGTTTTATCACCCTTAACTTACTTAAACTAGGGTATTGTTAAAGGGGCAAAAGGAAGAGGTCAACCGGCCTCGAGCCGTCCCAACGGGGGTGAACAACTCCTATAACCTCCAAGACAACCAGTGGGACAAATCAGGTGCCTTACTGGGAGGATAAATCGGAGAATGCCTGAATTCACTACTTTCTTTCCAGAGGCAACCAACTCACTAACCCTGAAGGCGCCAAAGTACGCCCATGAAAAGGCCACTTAAAAAAGGCTCCCTTCAAAGCTATTGGTAGCTACCCCCGGAATGGAAGCCAACAATTTCTCCAGCAATAATAGCAAACTGACTAATGAAGCGCAAAAAACCTATAAGCAGCTGAAAACTCCTTACCTGGAGAAGTCTCACGTCTCCTGTAAGAATAAAAGTAAAGTAGAAAAATGGTATGGGTTTTCAAGGCGCTAAGGTTATCCTCAGAGAGAGGAGAGTGCCAGAATATCTTGATTGATAGATGAATAAATAAATATATAAATATATATTAATATATAAATAAATAAAGATCAAACCTAAATAATTAAATAAATAACAATCCTTCCTATGATAAGTCCTGAGTAACTCCTAACTGATCCAACCAATTGTACAGTCAATAAATAGGAGGATTAAAAGCAAAGAGTTCCAAAGTTGGTAGTTACTTGTAACAATAGATGATCTTTAACTCTCAATGAAGAGGACATGTGAATAAAATAGAAAGAATCTTTAATTAAACCAAATTTATAAAAACATCATTAAAAACATCATTAAACAAAACTGATCTTGACATAATACCAGGAAACGATGGAGAAAGATGATCGTGAGTGGTGCCCGCCATCAGATGTAAAGCCCGGGTGCAGCGTTTTCACCAGCCTCGCTGTCGGGTTCCTGTAAGATGACGTCCTGATCGGGTTACTGGCTCCTGACTGACGCAATTTCTCCAGCAAACCTACATCAATCGGCCTCCTCACATCCTCAGCCCTAGGTTGTAACCGGGCCCAACCTTTCATCACATTGCGCACCATACACTGTTTAGTAAAATCAGGCTATCATACTGGCCCTTGACCTACCCACTCTGAATTCCTAACCACCCCAAAAGAAGGTCAGAATCCGACTTACCTCCTCTCTCCTTCCCTGCCTTGTATTGGACCCACTCTGCCCACGCTCGCTTATACACTCTTAGAATCGCCGGAGCCAGCAAAGCATTCGCCAGCGACTCTAGTCACTTGACGATCTGCCACAGCTGTAAAGGACATGACAAACCGTAAGCCTACGCCCCCAGGGCAAGCTCCCTAAAGCGGGCCCATTTAAAACACAACAAAGTGTCTGCGATTTTTTTGCCACCCCAGAAACATGCCTAGCCCTAGAACATTATATATAATTAAAGACAGTTCAAAACTAAGTAACGGAATAACAGGGGGAGAGGAGGCCCTCTGCCTGTTGATGGCCTGTACCACCCCAAGATTGTCTAGGAAAAGTTTTATAGGCCTCTTCCCCTATGCCGCCCTTAGCTATTGCCGCATCTAAGCCCTTTTTCGCCTCCTCTGTAACCCAAGGACTCAACACCCAATACAGGTAAGTATATATATGCCACTATGTGGCTAGGGTTTAACAGCCAGTACAGGTAAGTATATATATGCCACTATGTGGCTAGGGTTTTACCGCCAGTAGAGGTGAGTATATATATGCCACTTTGTGGCTAGGATTTTACAGCCAATACAGGTAGGTATATATATGCCACTAAGTGGCTAGGATTAAACATCCAATACAGGTAGGTATATATAGGCCACTATGTGGCTAGGATTAAACAGCCAATACAGGTAGGTATATATAGACCACTATGTGGCTATGATTAAACAGCCAATACAGGTAGATATATATATATATATGCCACTATGTGGCTAGGATTAAACAACCAATACAGGAAGGAAAATATATCAAAAAGACACACCCACAACACAGAGCAATGGTGCAGAGACACAAGCCTAATGGGGGTGCAGAGAGCTGGGCACGAGCGAAAAACGCAGCGGAGGAGAAGCCACAAACAGCTATCCACGGACAGGACAGAATATCACCGGCGTCCTTGTGGAGGAACGCCGGGGATTTAACAGAGGCGCTGCGCATGCGCCGGCCGGCCTGTGGAATGCACGCTGCGTTCCACAGTGCCAATGCGGAAGAAATCGTTACACGCCGGCTGTCGGCGTGTAACATTACCCCCCCCCCTAAACGAGGGGTTAAGGAACCCCTAACCGTATTCTTTTTATGGAATTCTTTAACCAAAGTTTTAGCATGGACATCTTTGGCAGGAATCCATTCCCTATCTTCTGGTCCATAACCACGCCAGTGAATCAGATAGTACAATTTACCTCGAGTAATTCTAGAGTCCAAAATTGCCTGAACAAGGAACTCCTCTTGTCCATCTACCAAGATAGGAGCTGGTCGAGAAGGAAGTCTAGAAAATCTTTTAGAAAACCTAAAAGGTTTCAGGAGAGAAACATGAAAAGTATTTGGGATACGCAGATTTTTAGGCAGTTTTAAACGAAAAGCCACAAGGTTAATCTTTTTAATAATAAAAAATGGACCAATAAACCTTGGACCTAGCTTGGAAGATTGTTGGCGGATTCGGATAGGTAGACTGGAGGAATGGTCAAGAGTGTGGCAACTGCAGTTTAATGACAAAAAATGCAAAATCATGCACTTGGGGCCTGCCATAAAGCCCGCACGACAGAGGGGAGTGACAGGGGGTGTGCACTCCCCTCTGTCTCGCGTAATTTCAGACCCCCGCGCGCACGCAAAGCACGCGGGGGTCTGGATCCGGCCCCTTATCACTAATAATTAATTCACACATATAATTGATTATCATGAAAATTCTTGTATAAAATTTTTTATTACAATTTTCATTACATTTTTTAGTACATTTTTTATTACATGTTTTATGAGCTTATAACATTTACTTACTTGTTAAAATATTCCAGTTACATGAGCCGTTTTAGCTTATTGCTTATGATACTCTCTTTTAAAAACAGAAATTCCACTCTCGTTTCATGATAGACTTATTTTAATAATATAGGACCAGATTCAGATTTAATAACGTCATGTGACTTACGCACGCAAGGTGCGTAAGTCACCTAATTTAACTGGATGGCGCATGCGCCCTCCAGATGTTACGCTAGGATTACTATAGTAATGCTAGCGTAACAACAATTTCCGAGGAAATGGGCTGTGCTTTCCTTCCACCAGCTAAAGCGGGCAGGGGGAAGCATGTAAAGTGTACAGTGTGGGAGGGGGCTCCCACACTGTAGCGGATCAGCGGTCCTACTGACCGCTGATCTGCACACCGCAGTTAAGACAGGCTTATGGCAGCGGAAGCCATATTCATTTAACCATAACATATCTCTTGAAGGTGTTTGACTTCCACTGCCCCATCGCCTTGATGGCGTCAGGTGGGCATCCCTCTAGGGCAGCGGAAGTGGCAGCGCCAATGCGGAACAAATGTGTCCCATAAAAGGCAGGATCCAAACCAAGCATTTTTATACACCTCTTAAATATGAAACCAAATTGAAAAATGGTCAAGGGCGACCCATCCCTGTGCACCAGCCAGTTCGAACCCTTCGTACCCTCCTGAGATAAGTAATGGTTTGCTAGCGTAACAGGGCATAACGACTTGTTAAAATGAGCTTTTAGGAAAACCCAGCGGCCCCTGTCCACTTTATCGGTTTTTTACTTATGAATTCTACAGGCCACCGACTCCTCTCTAAAAAACACATTCTTTGCCAGCATGCCTGAATTCACTGCTTTCTTTACAGAGGCAACCAACTCACTAATCCTGAAGGCGCCCATGAAAAGGTCACTTAAAAAAGGCTCCCTTCAAAGCTATTGGTAGCTACCCCCGGAATGGAAGCCAACAATTTCTCCAGCAATAATAGCAAACTGACTAATGACGCGCATAAAACCTATAAGCAGCTGAAAACTCCTTACCTGGAGAAGTCTCACGTCTCCTGTAAGAATAAAAGTAAAGTAGAAAAATGGTATGGGTTTTCAAGGCACTAAGGTTATCCTCAGAGAGAGGAGAGTGCCAGTGAAGAATATCTTGATTGATAGATGAATAAATAAATATATAAATAAATATATAAATAAATAAAGATCAAACCTAAATAATTAAATAAATAACAATCCTTCCTATGATAAGTCCTGAGTAACTCCTAACTGATCCAACCAATTGTACAGTCAATAAATAGGAGGATTAAAAGCAAAGAGTTCCAAAGTTGGTAGTTACTTGTAACAATAGATGATCTTTAACTCTCAATGAAGAGGACATGTGAATAAAATAGAAAGAATCTTTAATTAAACCAAATTTATAAAAACATCATTAAAAACATCATTAAACAAAACTGATCTTGACATAATACCAGGAAACGATGGAGAAAGATGATCGTGAGTGGTGCCCGCCATCAGATGTAAAGCCCGGGTGCAGCGTTTTCACCAGCCTCGCTGTCGGGTTCCTGTAAGATGACGTCCTGATCGGGTTACTGGCTCCTGACTGACGCAATTTCTCCAGCAAACCTACATCAATCGGCCTCCTCACATCCTCAGCCCTAGGTTGTAACCGGGCCCAACCTTTCATCACATTGCGCACCATACACTGTTTAGTAAAATCAGGCTATCATACTGGCCCTTGACCTACCCACTCTGAATTCCTAACCACCCCAAAAGAAGGTCAGAATCCGACTTACCTCCTCTCTCCTTCCCTGCCTTGTATTGGACCCACTCTGCCCACGCTCGCTTATACACTCTTAGAATCGCCGGAGCCAGCAAAGCATTCGCCAGCGACTCTAGTCACTTGACGATCTGCCACAGCTGTAAAGGACATGACAAACCGTAAGCCTACGCCCCCAGGGCAAGCTCCCTAAAGCGGGCCCATTTAAAACACAACAAAGTGTCTGCGATTTTTTTGCCACCCCAGAAACATGCCTAGCCCTAGAACATTATATATAATTAAAGACAGTTCAAAACTAAGTAACGGAATAACAGGGGGAGAGGAGGCCCTCTGCCTGTTGATGGCCTGTACCACCCCAAGATTGTCTAGGAAAAGTTTTATAGGCCTCTTCCCCTATGCCGCCCTTAGCTATTGCCGCATCTAAGCCCTTTTTCGCCTCCTCTGTAACCGAGAACATCTCAACAAACGTCCCCCTTTTATCCTATCCTTTACAGAGTCTCTAATCTCCCCAAAAAGGGCATTTCACACATTATCGATGGGATCCTAGGCCTGGCTACCTTTCTACTCCAAGCATCAGCAGGCACTTTTTTACCCTTGGACACACCCACACCCAGGGATTTGCGCAGCAACTTCATAACTTTGTTTGTCTTGATACAAGAATCATTGGAACCCACAGATGATACCCCATCCGAGACAGAAAGGGACCGTTCATTATCGGAAACCGATACGGACTAACCCGTCTGGTTGGCTTCATTTGGCACACTGTGTACAACAGACACGCCTGATGTTCCTGCAACCACGACCTCCGCTTATGGCTGTGTCAAGCCTTCCGCCAACCCTGCAGTTGAAGAGCCTGGTAAAAGAGACAAGTTAATAGACAAGTTAATGCGCCAAGTGGTATAGCCACCCATCTGAAGTGGTTGAGGCTAATACAGTAGAACAATTTAAACATGCTTGGGATAAATATAAGGATATCCTAAATTGTAAACCAAATTGAGGGTAAATAGGGTCTAGGGTCAGTATAGTTTTTGATAAACAAATGGGCAGACAAGATGGGCCACGTGGCTCTTATCTGCCGTCACTTTCTATGTTTCTATGTAACCGCAGCAGGAGCGCCAGCCGCTGGCATCATGGGCATAACAGCAAAGGGAAAGGGGAAGGACCCCGTCTGAGATGTAAATGCTGTCTTTCAGACCGCATTTATGCAATCTACATAAGAAAAACATACTTAGATTACGTAAAAAAAATTACTACACTTGCGCAGTAGTAAAAATCGCTAAACACCGGACGTATATGTTGTACGTCCAGTACTCTGAATACGGGCCTTAATTTCAATCTCTGAATCTGAAACAGAAGGGGCTGACCCTTCATTTACAATGGCCGTACAGGTGGGGATAGCCATGTAAATGAGGGGGCGGAGCGGGGAAGCCCCGGCCTTACAGCCGCAGACCTAAAAGTAAAAGTTAAGGTAGGAATCTAAAGCGTGCAGGGGGTCTGGATCCGGCCCATTATGCTGCTATGCAGAGAGTCAATTTGAAAATTTTGGGCTAAAGGGGCAATAAATAATAATAGCATCGGATAGGATTGACTAGATGTTGATCATGATTGGCGTAACTTCCAGTTGTCTCATTGCCGTGGTATTACGTTTTGTGTGCCATGTGGCAAGGTCTCATTATCTGTTCTGCATTGTATTGCTAATCGCTGTCTGCATCCTTCAATGCAGTATAAAATAGCAACGCTCGCCATGCCAAAGGGCATCATATGCACATAAGTAAGAGCTTAGGAAATCCATTCGGCGGGACGGCACTAGCAATCTGCATACCTAATCCTCGCAAGAGAGGCAGGCATAGGCATGTAGATTAAGTGTAGTGGGCGGTAATACGCACATCCGCATGAATCTGGATAACATATAAGTGTCCAGTACTCTGCATGAGAGAGGGGTGTGACAGGTCAGTCACCTCTTCCTTTCGGACTTACAAATGGAAGGAATACACATGGGGATCAGAATCAGGTCCACAGTCCTTAGTGCTGGCATTCCTTATTACATCAGTATGCAGTGTGTGAAAGGGTATCTTTGCGTAAGCGGGGTCTAAAGACCGCGCTTACACAATCTACATACAGAAATGGTATGTAGATAGCGTAAACAAGCTACTACGCATGCGTAATAGCTCAATTCCTTAAACAAAGTACATAAGACGAAATCTACGTAACTGTGAATCCGGACCATAGTCCGGACCACATTTTAAAAGAAACCGTCAGAAAGTTGCACTTCAGGAAAGCTCATTCTAAATGTAATTCTGGGGTCATTTTTATACAGTTGTTTTTTAAAAAAATGCTTTTATTACTCTTTAAATAACGATTATAAACCTGCTATTTACCAATAATTCAGAGCTTCTAATCCAAAGTGGGAGATCTGCAGAATTTCCCAAAGGCTTAGCTATATTATTCAGTTTAGCATTGCTCTGTGCTGCCAAAGTCCCTGCGGGGAAAGAGAGGTTGATATGTTTGATAAGCTTATCTATTGATTGCTGAGGTGATGAAGTGTACTGTTTATTTTATCTTTATTAGTTACAGGGGAGAGGATGAGACTTTCTAGTAAGTTAATGAACTTGTGCATTTCTCCAGCTCAGTGATTACCCTGACTAACTCTGACAGAAAGAGTGGCATCCAGAAAACAAATGTGGTAATCTGTGAATCATGTTGAATTGATGTTCCCTAGAAACATACAGACTATCCAACATTTCCCAGCTTAAAAATAAACAAGCATATTGTACACATGAGAGCTACCACACATCTCTCAGGGTGTGTCTTGTTTTCAGACAGAGGAGACGTGTGTTATTCTCAAACAGATTAGTGTGTGTTGTTTTCAGTGATAAAAGGCAGGTCTCGGGCTTAGCCAAAGGAAGTGTGTTTTGAGCTCAGCCAGAGGAGGTGTGTCTGGAGCTCAGCCAAGGGTGGTGTGTCTTGTGCTAAGCCAGAGGAGTTGTGTCTTGTGCTCAGTCTAGGGAGGTGTGTCTTGTGCTCAGCCAGAGGAGGCGTGTCTTGTGCTCAGCAAGAAGAGGTGTGTCTTGTACTCAGCAAGAGGAGGTGTGTTTTAAGCTAAGCCAGAAGAGGTGTGTTTTGAACTCAGCCAGAGGAGTTGTGTCTTATTCTCAATCAGATTAGTGTGTGTTGTTTTCAGTGATAGAAGGTATGTCTTGAGCTCAGCCAGAGGAGGTGTGTCTGGAGCTCAGCCAAGGGAGGTGTGTCTTGTGTTCAGCCAGAGGAGATGTGCATGGAGCTTAGCTAGAGGAGAAAAAATTTGTCTCAGCCACAACCCAGAGGAGATGTGTTCTGTGTCACCCATGCAGCATTTATCTCCTCAACCTCATTTCTAAAGCACAATAATTGACGAGAAGTTCAACATTCTTAAATAAATTATTAAAGTTTATTCACCTTAAAAACTGATAGAATTATGTATAAATGTAAATGAACTATGGGCTAAATAAGAGAAAGAGAGAGACGGACTTGACTCTCTTATTAACCATCAGCACCTGATCAGTATGGTAAAATAGGACTGCCCTGGCTGAATAAGGCTGCTGGTCATTTTATCCTGATTGCTTCCTTTTGGTTTCCTTGTCTGCTCTATGGTTTCCTGTCTCTTGCTGACTCCTTCATGCCTCAGCTTGTACCAGAGCCTCATTGATCTCAGGTGTGTGTTGTAGTCTGCTCCAGTATGCATCCCTGTATTCCAGTTTCATATGTATTTGTTTTGTGCTCAGTGTTTGTCAGGACTCTTGTCATTGTATTTTTGCATTTAGTTTATTCAGTTACATCTGCCTTTGTACTGTGTTATCTTGGTTCCTGCTGCCATCTGTATTCTTGGAGTTTTGACCTCTGTTACCTCTGTTTAGTGGATCCATGCTTCTTGTTGTATTCCCTGTTTGTGTATGGTGTTTGCTTTCTTATTACACCCAGCTTAATATCACTTATTACCTTTGTTATGTATGTTTTTACTATAATAACCACTCCTGTCTCTTATTCTGTACATTAGTGTTGTTGTTGGAGCTCTGCTTTCATTATTACGTACCTGGGGCTGCCTTCTAGGGGTCGTGACCCATGCTGCACAAGTCAGTGGCGCACCCAGGGGGGTTTCTGGTTGCCCAGAAACCGCCCAGATTGAAAATTGAAGAAAAAATTTAAAAATGTGCAAAAAAAAGTAAAATTTTGAAAAAGGGCGTGGCTTCATGGGTGCCACGAAAGGGGCGTGGTCACGGGGGGTAGACTTGTCATGGAGGATGATGGTCCTGGCCTGTGCTGCAATAGGAAAGCAGGTGAGGATGGTAAATGTGTCACAACATATTCTACAGTGCTTATGCACTGACAAGCTCTGGTGCATTGTGTAATGTGCTCCACTAATGCATTGTATACTGCTATTGCTATTAGACCTGTTCCTGCAATATAAAACTACTATTTTAATGTGTAAAAGAAGTAAATTATAAATTACTTAAAAATATCAAAAACAGGACTTGTTACAGACAATAACAATGCAATTCCTTAATGTAGATTT
>WWET01002131.1:32390-44532 GCA_011038615.1 Limnodynastes dumerilii
TATATATATATATATGGACCTTTCTTACAAAGAGGATGATAATATATCACATCAAGCAATTATATGATAGACTATCCTTATTTGGGTGTTTGATATATAGTACTTTTTTTGTTAACAGTATTATCGTCCTCAATCATTAATGACACTCCCAAGTGTCCCGCTGTTATTTATGTCACAATGTAATGGCTCCTGACATAAAATCAGATGAGTTATTTATGGCTATCATCATTTCTTGGTGAGAGAGTGAGCCTGACATAGAGAAAAACACATTTTAGGGCTGTTTAACATAAGCCTGTCTTAAGTTAAGCGTGTGTTAAGCGTAAGTTAAGTCTGTAAATGCACAATATTCATGGCTTATACAGATATGTCATGTGCCAGCCAAGGTCATATTATATTGTCTTTTTGTGGGGTCTGTTATATCCACCTGATGTTGCTATAACACTTCCTATCATTGGGCTTCACCAACGAGGCATTTTCTAATAGCTAGGATTAGTAAACACCCCCTTTTGGCACTACGGCGCATGAGCAGGTGCCGCATTACCTGGATGTACCAGAATGGAATTGTACTGTATATCCAGGGGATCCATCTTTGTAGGAAATACACCAGTGGGATGGGACAAAGCTGAAAGGGGAGGAGCTGGCTCCACATTTCTGGACCACCCACATTTTACAATGGGACGGTGCAAAAATGTTAAGGTAGGGGCCTGGGTTGTAACTCTGTACAAGAAAGCGGAGTGGCCTACTTCACCGATACGGAGTTTAGAATGAACTAATGGTCTGGACTCTGTCCATTGTTTTTTGCATTAGTTGCACTTAACGCTTTCGTGACTGGTGACTGTGATTATATCGATCTAGTGACCTCATTTGTTGGTATTCAAATCACGAAACAATCCATAGCAACAACAAAACAGAGACATCGGAACAGGGGGAGGGGGCAAGGAGTGATCCCTCCCCCCAAATGTGAAGGAGGGCTCTATCCAAGGTGTTTCAGGGGGTGGCATTTCAGGCATATGGATACATTAGTAATTACTAATACACGGTAGGTATCATCAATCAACAGTTCAATGATTAGTATATATGACTGAATGTCACCATTTCAGTTATAGAGACTTGCAGTGTGCAGACTGGCCCATGTGAGATGGAGACAGTAACAATGTAACCAGCAACTGTGAGTAACTGGTACTTTTGTATCTGCACAATACATATTTTATTACACATAGCTTTGGTACTCTTTAGTTGGTAAAGAAGTATGGGCCAGATCCAGCACAACGCTTGTGAGAGAATTTACATGTGGCGGAGACATAAAATCGCATTTTTGTAAGTACTGCGCATGCGCATCATAGAAAATACGCTCCGTAATGTATCGTAAATGTGAACGTATGGGCCATTCACATTTGTGTCACGTAAATACTTACGTGTGGGCGTGCCAATTTTACGTGAGTCCAAAATACGTCTGAAATATGTTATGTAGGCGGGGGTTGTATTTAAAGTGTACAGTATGGGCGTGCTTAGCTGCGTAAATACGTGTTGCCCATACGTACGTGAGCGGATCACATCGGTTACGTTGCCAAATGTTAAGGTAGGGTTTGAAAAGCGTATCTTGACAAAATACGTACATTCAAGGGGTGTGACAAGGGGAGTGTATAGAAGGTACGCACGCGTAAATACGCTACGCGAGGAAACGTATTGCAAACGTAGTTCTGGATCTACCCCTATGTGTGTAACATGAGTGCTGTGAGAGCTTGTCTTAAATGCCAACTCCTGAGATCTCACTTGAGATCCTAATGGTGGGGATAGACTTGTGTGGCAGGCACCCAGCAGGTCATCTGGTCCGAAATCTCTAACAATTCAGAGAGAAATGTATTAGCAGCTGAAGAAAGCAGCAATAACAGGTAGAAAAGCTGTTTCTTTAATTTACTGGAACAAACATTAAACAGGAAGAAAAAGCAGCTTTTGGCTTCAGAGACAGCAAAGTGTTCCAAGCTGACTGACCTGTTTAACTTTGTCACTGCTGCTAGCTCTTCAGTGGCCAACATCAAAGAACACATGAGAAGAAGAAAGCGAGAGCTGTGGTCTATCTAGGCCCTCAACAGAGGCATCTGAAGAAAGAATAGCAATGTGGTCTTACGTGACCCATACAACATATGAAGGAAGAATATAAAAAGGAGTGCAATCGCCATTCAGGCCATTGAGGTATATTTATACCCTTTGGGCACTGCCAGAATTATCAAGAGAACGAGAATTCAGTGTCATCTCTCGATAATTCTGGCAGTGCCAAAGGGTATAAATATACCCCAATGACAGTAGACCTGTCATTAGCGTCGGGATGTCCTGCATGCAGGACATGGTATTCATCGTCTGTATAGGGTTTTTTTTTTGCCAAAGACACCCCCCGTATTAAAAGCTTACAAGACTGGACCCCCATCAGAGCAGGTAAGTATGTTTATTTTTTGTCATTCATGGGCATGAGTGCACTTGTAGTTCTACTAGCGGCAGCATGCCCTGGCGGGCCATTTTTTATTTATTTATTTTCAGAGGTAGCGGCGGCGGGACAGGCTAGGGAAGGGGTTAATTTTTACCTATGTTTAAACCAAAAAAAAAAAAACTGTGCGGTTGGAGCTATTAAGGCTCCGACTGCTTTTTTTTTTTTTTTTTTTCATAACGCCAATTCAGAGGAGCCAATCCAAAGCTGAGTGTTTCTACTGAAACACGCACCTCTGAATAGCACGTTTTAGCGGATGCGACTTCCGCATCCGCTAAAACTCTGAATTGGTTCCACAGGCTGGAGCAGACTATCTAGAAAGGGACTAGAACAGACAAAATCACCCTCATGGGTGAGTTTTCCCTGCTGGGTATTTAAACACTGAACAGATTATTAAAGCTAGTGAGCCTCCAAGCTCTGATTGATCTGAGTCCTAGCTATTAGGCACCAACTGAGTCCTATTAATCATGCTAGCACTTGGAAAATAAGCTATGACTGTAATGTTTGCACAGCAACCTGGCTGCTTAGCAACAACCATGATTACTGTCATCCAACTATCTGATAGAGAAGCACCCTGGCTGCTTGACAACAAACATGATCTGCTCGAGCAGCCAGGAGAGAAAGAGTTTGTGCAGTTGCAATTATCACAGCAGCACGTAACTTCTCCTTAATTTGTCTGTGGCACTGGTGGCAATCCTTTATCCAATGCTTGGTAAAAAGTTTTAATTTGCAGACAAAACGTTGTAGAAAAACTGTGTAACTTGACTGTGTAAAGTTATATATTAATGTTATTTCTTATTTTAATGCCATAAGGTTATAATACCTCCCTTAGTTTTTATAACTCTCATGATATGAGATGTGATGTTTCCATAAATGCGATATAAACACATTAACCAGATGTCATAAATAATGGGTTAGATTAAGAAAGGGGGGATAAATATAATGAATAAAATGGGTAGGGAAGATGGTGACTCCCTGTATCGTGACACCATGGCACACTGCAGCTGGTATAGTGATGGTGGTCCCCATGCATCTTTAATTCAGGCCTTTACTATTGACAAAATACATGTCTCCCACTCTTAAGTGATTGTCAACTATGTCTCCCTCAGCCTACCTCTATGAAATACCTTTATCCATGTTTAGTAAACCTGCATTAAAATTTCCATGATCTTTTAGCCTCCTTTTTTTTATCCTCAACTGACTAGTGGGCCTTTTTTCCCTATAGAGAGCACTGACAAACATTCCAGAAAGCTTGCCACTAAATGTCTGGTATCTAATTCCTGGGCCTAGATTTACTAAGCTGCCAAAAAGTTAAAGTGTAGATGTTGCCCATAGCAACCAATCAGATTCTAGCTCTCATTTTCCTATTACATACTTAAGAATGTTAGCTAGAATCTGATTTGTTGCTATGGGCAACATCTCCACTTTTACTTTTCTGCAGTTTAATAAATCCAGCCCCTGGAATCAATCATAATCCCCTTCTATAACATTATTTACATCATTTGTTAGACATGACAAGGTGGATGTGTTCTACCAAGCTTGGCTCCTCTGGTTGCATCTCCAGTCTCCCCTCCCCCAACTGTAGATACACCTTGACCTCTCATACAAGCATTGGTAACCCCTTTTAAAAATCCTGTGTTTGCCACTGTGCTAAATGTGATATTTTTACATTTTAGTCTGGTCTAAACTAATGTTTGGGGTTTTTTTTATACCTGCTGTAGTAAATATAAGAAACCTCCATTTTAGTAAAGCAAATCCCAGTTAATAAGGCTTGGCATTTCCTCTAGACCAATCCCTTTGTCTCTCTCTGCACCCAAGTCCCTTGCTGCTTACAGGAAGTCATTTCTTGTTTAATGTATTCATTTTTCACTAATGTTATTTCATGCTTGACAAATAGTATACTTGACATTTAAATATGCTTCAACATAGCCTCATTTTTTTTAGATACAGGAGCAGATCATTAATGGTGCAATGGATAATGTATGGAAGTAAACCGGTAGCACTAACGACCTTTGTGTTAAATGGACCAAAATTAAATTAATTTTTGACATAAACCAATTTTACGAAAATGTTAATGATTGCTAAGTGTCACTATTTCATATAATAGTTGTCTGACACAAACTATAGATTCTTTTGGAGACATAAAATGCCAAAAAGTTTAACTTTTTAATGGTGTGCTGTGTGTGGAAGTCATTACCTGTGTATTATTAGATGCTTCTTTTAAATGTCGTAGACAAGCATAAAAAGTTGAATCGATAAGAGTGGATTTTATTTTAAATTAACCTTTGGTATTTGGTAAAAGTTTTGTGGCTCCTTATTGTCAGATTTTACAGTTTTTTTGCTGTTCATAAAGAGTTTCCATTCAGTCGCTGAACCTCATTTTAGAGAATCTGTGATAACTCAGGGCCAAATCTAGAATTTCTAGTGCACATGCGCCAGATCTTACACTACGGATCTCCTAGCGTAACTGCGGATCTCCTAACGTACGGAACGTCACTCCAGAGCCACATGCTTAATCCACGCAAGGGGGCAGGGATAGGCCTGCGGATTATGGAGAGTGGGCAAGAGTAGGCACTTCGGCATGAATCTAATAATATTTCCACCTGCCAATAAAAGTTACCCACTTGGGGCCTCAATTACTAAAGTCAAGTTTGCTAAACTTGCCGGAGATTGCTAGTATTTACCGGAGACTTTTTAAACTAGCCTTATTTACTAATGTAAACTAGGCCTAAACTCGCTGGAGATGAGGGCTTTTAATGTCGCTGTAGTTTGAATCGCTATGGCGAGTTTGAAAAGGCAGAGGGCCAGTTTTACTAAGATGCGAGTTTGGAAAAGTGGGGATGTTGCTCATAGCAACCAATGAGATTCTAGCTGATATTCTCTAGTATGTAATAGTTAAATGAGATCTAGAATCTGATTGGTTAATATGGGCAACATCTCCACTTTTACAAACCTGCAGCTTAGTAAATCTGTCCCAGAGCATAAAAATCGCTGTATTTACTAAATAGCCATTTGTAAACTATCTTTAAACGCACCTCAAACTCGGGTGAGAAAAAAAGAGGTGGGTGTAAGTGTGGCGAGTTAGTTAAACTCGACACTCACTTTGTTAAAAAAAAAAAACTTCTTTACTGTTTTATTAAAATAAAATGTTAGCAATATTATAAATTTCTACATTTCTCTAAATAATGTTAGTTTGCATAGTGCGGCATGCTATTAACCCTTAGTATGCTGTCACATGTAGTACTAGAAGGCACAGCATGCCCCTGTGTTGCAGGGCATGCTGTGATTTTTAGTACCATAAGCAACAGCATGCAAAGGGTTCATGGCCACCGCGCCATGGTGAACGTGGCCGCAACAAATCCCTTGATAATGTAAACAAATAAAATGTGATGTCTAATTTGTCCCGTTATGTCTAAGATTCTAATGTTCCCCGATCTGTTTCATTAATTGTCCCCTATTATCATTAATTAATTATGGCCCTTTATGGTTAATAAATGGTGCTCCCTTATGGGTAAATGAACGGTTATTAAAGATTATAAGTAGGGGACGAAATGCGACTCAGTCATTTGCCGAGGGACACTGAAGGGGTCCGGTAGTATTTCCTGGTGGTAAAAATCCCGGCAGTAAAAATCCCTCCACGAGTTTGCCGGCACTGAAAATCCCAACACATAAAAAATACCGGCAAAATAAATTACCGGCAATTTAAAATACCGTCACTGAAAATCCCGAAACATAAAAAATACCGGCAAAATAAATTACCGACAATTTAATATCCCTCCCGCTAAGCAAGACCCAACAATAACTACTGACAGCTAGAATCCCGACTGACTTCACAGCACAACAACGAGGCAGGGGATGCTGATGCTTGTAGTGCTACAGGCATCAGCATGCTCTGTCATCCTGTGCCGGGAGCGGTGTCTCAACGTCCTCATTAATGTCACCAATTACTGCCGATAACACAGTATAGATGCATCATTAACGGCAACAATGTCCCCAAAAATGTCACCTATTACTGCCGATAACACAGTATAGATGCATCATTAACGCCAGCAATGCCCCCAAAAATCACGTTTGGTCACCATGGAAATGGGATCTCACAGCCTGCCCAATGGTATAAATACACCCCAATGACAGCTGAGCTGTCATTAGCGTCGGGATGTCCTGTAGTGCAGGACGTGAGTTCCGTCGGTCCTCAGGGTTTCTTATTTTTCTAATACCTCCCCCACGGATTACTAGTTTAGAAGATGGGATCATTATCAAGATGGTAAGTATTTTTAATTTTTTTTTTTACATCACATTATTAGCGGACATTTAATGTTACATTACACTATTAGCGGGCATTTCATTTGCACACAGATACTGACCAGCTTTACTATCACACTGTTATTTAGACTTGGGATAGGAAACATCACCTCTCAACTCTACTAATACTGTTTGCAACAGATGAAATATGACTCCCCTGCAATCCACATGGTTTAGTCCAGAACTAACTAATTTCAAGCACTTACTTAAGTCTGGATCCAGCCCTTTGTGAGGGTTTTAATATGCGTACCAGATATAATTTCTCTTCAGGCCTTTCTGGGTATCTTTTTCTATATATTACTTTATCATTTGATTTTAAAAGTTCCATCATAGAACCCATGGTAATGAAGCACATATATAGGTAAACTAATCTGGTGTATTATATTTTAGTAACATAAATACAACAGTAAATATGTGTAAATTAAAAAATATATAACTAAAAGCTTATATGAAAGTGCTTGAATGATGGTGCACACAGTGCCATAGGGAAACAATGTTGGGAAAATGATAAATGAGGGTTAAAGTATTTTGGCCCGAAAGCAGTTAAACCCTAGGTTGGGAGATGGTAGGACCGAGTGATTTGATTAAATGTTTATTGTTTAGGGTAAAGGGGTCCAATAGCAGTGTGAGGGGAGGGCTGGTCAGAGAGGCTTTATAAACCCACTTCATTCTGTCCCCCCTCCCTCTTTGCTCATCAGGACCTTTCACCCACCCTCCCACCCCAAGTCTCTGTCACGTGTCTTACAAGAGTCACGATCATGATAAGCAGTGGGATGGTGGGAAAGCAGTGCATAGCTAATTCTTAGTCTGGGGATTAAGCTTTACAGAGCCTGGCGGGCATCTTCTCCCTTAGGCAAGTAATTGGTTTGGTCGCAGGTTAAGACAGCTGCGACACTGGGTTTCCTTTGATGGGCAGGCCTGGGTCCAGTATGTTAATCGGGAGCATCCTGTCAAATTCTAGCTTGGTTGTATCACGGCGTCCTCTGTGGTAGATGCCCCCACTTTGGCTATTCGGACGCTTGCGTTTAGTGGGAGCAGTAATTGGCCCCACCTTTGTTATCAACTATTGGGATAGCCAGGGGCGGAACTATCGTTGGTGCAACAGGTGCAGCGGCACCAGGGCCCATGCTAATACGGGTTCACAGCCGTCACCACCACATTGCCGAAGCTCCCCACTGGGTTACCTGGGATATCATATCAAAGCATATTTTATGCACCTGTGCCCACAACTCGCTAGTTCCGCCTCTGAGGATAGCATAGCTCATTCCTAAGTCCTGCACTGCCTTCCTCCGTCACCATTCCGGTGGTATTGGTTTTAATGTATACTGTTATTACTGCTATTATTTATTGTTTACTGTCATTACAAACATTTACAAACATTGGGGTAGATCCAGAACTACGTTTGCAATACGTTTCCTCGCGTAGCGTATTTACGCGTGCATACCTTCTACACACTCCCCTTGTCATACCCCTTGAATGTACGTATTTTGACCAAGATCCGCTTTCCAAACCCTACCTTAACTTTTGGCAACGTAACCGATGTGATCCGCTCACGTACGTATGGGCAACACGTATTTACGCAGCTAAGCACACCTATACTGTACACTTTAAATACAAACCCCCGCCTACATAACGTATTTCAGACGTATTTTGGACTCACATAAAATTGGCACGCCCACACGTAAGAATTTACGTGACACATACGTGAATGGCCCATACGTTCACATTTAAGCTACGTTACGGAGCATATTTTCTATGATGCGCATGCACAGTTCTTACAAAAACACAATTTTACGTCTCCGCCACGCGTAAATTCGCTCACAAGCATTTTTCTGGATCTGGCCCATTAATTGTAACAATAAATGTAAAGGCTCAGTGAGCCTTTTTACGCAACCTGGCCTAATTTATTGTCTTCAGTAGGAGGGGAAGAGGTTAAATAGTCGGGGGTACTTGGTATAGGCCCTAGACAGCGACTCAACACTAAGGTGTTTAAAAAAAAAACACCTAACAGTTTTTGGTACCAGAGATAAAGAGAATGCTCAGACAAGAATGAACCTTAACACTTAGGTCCAGATTTACTAAGCTGTGGGTTTTGAGAGTGGAGAGTTTGCCCATAGCAACCAATCAGATTCTAGATCTTATTTAACTATTGCATTCTAGAGAATGTCAGCTAGAATCTGATTGGTTGCTATGTGCAATCAAAACCCACAGCTTAGTAAATCTGGACCCAAGTCTCACCTATATATATAACCTATCCCCACACCCCACCTCGGCCCTCCTGGCAATGTAATGGTTGTATGTGTGATTCTTTTACATACGTTAGTATTAAATTAGTATTAATGTATTTAAACATTTCACACATATATTGGAATCACAAAGGTGTTATCATCTATATCATCCAACTGACCCAGTTTATAGTAAGTTTGTTAATGAAGGAAATAAAGTTTTTTTTTTGTGCCCTTCTTTGTTTCCATGGCAACATCAGTCCTGTCCCAATTATTGCACGTGTTCTCTACTAAAGCTAGGGAAGCCCACATGATTTTCTAGATAATAGATTCAACTTGTGATTTGTAGCGCGGTAACACTTGCTAAATGTCTTATTATTTATTGACTTACTTATATTTATCTAAATGTCATTCAAACTGTTGTTTATGCACAGAATGTTTTGATTTTATATATACAGAAGCAAAGATGGCTTATGCAATAAGCAACCTGTGTATCTCAAGCTGCTGTACTTAATAAAAATGTCAGCTTGTGGGACAAAGAATAAAGTAGTAATCTAACGCTGTGTGATTGTATTGTGTTATTTCAATCTACATGTATTTTACATATATTCTGTATTTATTTAATTCTACATTCGTATTACAAATTTGTAACAATCAGTCTCCAGCACAAGGGGCAAGATTTACTAAAATGCGAAAAAGGAAAAGTGGAGATGTTGCTCATAGCAACCAAACAGACTCTAGCTGACATTCTCTAAATTGTCATAGGAAAGTGAAAGCTAGAATCTTTTATTTTTCCGCAGTTTAGTAAATCTGACCCAAGGCGTCTTTTAGCAAACGTTTGTGACCATATTTGGTCCTGCCACATTGCCGCACAGCTGTTTATAGACCCCCCCCCTACACAGTATTTACTATAGATGAACCTTGTGTTTTGGTTATAGTTTTGACATTGGTTCTAATTCATCATCTTGTTTTGGTTTTTATTTTGTTTCTGGTATAAATCACCCTTAATTGGTTTAGCTTTGGGAAGAAATATGGACCAAGACTAGCGCTGATAAAAAATGTTTACACTTGAATAAATGAATAATAGTAGCCAACTGTGATGAGGTGAACGTAGTCTTCTCCCCATAGGGGACCTATGGAAACTAGGACTCAAACAACAGAGTGGAAAAAATGGATATTTAATTACCACAGGCTAACAGTATTAAAACATGTAAACAAAGTAAAGCATAAAAAGGGGGAACGGTCTCCGTACCGTGGATGTAAAATAACCGCTATGACAGGAGGCTTGCAGAGAGCTCAATGGGCAGCCAGATGGAAACAATCCTGGAGAGCGGAGGAACAGGCAGCGGAGTCCAGACCCACGTGTAGAGACCACCAGCAACGCGTTTCGGGCGAATCTGCCCTTTTTCAAGCTGTGTCCACACAGCACACAGCTTGAAAAAGGGCAGATTCGCCCGAAACGCGTTGCTGGTGTTCTCTACACGTGGGTCTGGACTCCGCTGCCTGTTCCTCCGCTCTCCAGGATTGTTTCCATCTGGCTGCTCATTGAGCTCTCTGCAAGCCTCCTGTCAGAGCGGTTATTTTACATCTACGGTACGGAGACCGTTCCCCCTTTTTATGCTTTACTTTGTTTACATGTTTTAATACTGTTAGCCTGTGGTAATTAAATATCCATTTTTTCCACTCTGTTGTTTGAGTCCTAGTTTCCATAGGTCCCCTAGGGGGAGAAGACTACGTTCACCTCATCACAGTTGGCTACTATTATTCATTTATTCAAGTGTAAACATTTTTATCAGCGCTAGTCTTGGTCCATATTTCTTCTTTTTGTTTACCATTTTTGGAGGTGTAGACCCTCCAGGACCTCAGACCTGCTGCAGATACATTAGCGCAGCCAATTCCCAGTTTTTATATTTTATATTTACATGGTTTAGCTTTGGTTTTGCATCTGTATTTTTTTTTTAATTAATCAAATCAGCTAAAATTATGTAGGGCTGGATCCAGATTTAAGAAGGAGCTTGAAATTAAGGACCTGATTCACACTTAAGAATCTTCCTAAAATAAGAACTTAAAGTTACTCCTGGGCAAAACCATGTTGTTTTCAGGGGGAGTCAAGGTAATTGTATTCTTTGCATGCAGGAATACAACTTTGTATTGCTTACTTAAAACAGATACTGACCAGCTTTCCTATAACACTGTTATTTAGACTTAGGCTAGGAAATATCATCTCTCAACACTAGTACTGTTTGCAACAGATGAAATATGACTCCCCTGCAATCAACATGGTTTAGCCCAAGAGTGACTTTAAGTTCTTATTTTAAGAAGATTCTTAAGTGTGAATCAGGTCCTTAATGACTATTACACGAGCTAACATCAACAATTTACTGATATTTGATCTAGTGGCTAATTCACATACTGTTATTATTTACCGTGTTGCTACAATATTTTATTCATGTGACCTCAATTAGCATTTGAAGACCTGTTTTATCAGCTGAAACGCATCTATAGTGTTTGGGCACTTTTCTACAATTTGTCAGATTTAATTAGATGTATTATACATGTCAATTTTTGTATCATATTAAAATATTTATAATTCCATTGCAACCTTATTGTGTGTTCCTTTCACCACTATAACAAATGCTGCTGGTATACACTCTCTACATAAAGGGCTATTTTTTCACAATTGTTTAAAGTTGTTTGACTGATTAGGACTCGTCCATATAGTGATTTATTTTAATATTAGAAAGATGTGCTAAAAAGATGATCACAGAAAGGATGATTGCTTACAGGTCTCCTCAAAACACTAAGTTGCCGTATCTTTTATCTTTATTTGAGATATTACTACAAAAAGGTCTTACATGGTATAGCATATCTCTATAGCATAAGTCTACTGAAGGCTACCAATGACTGTAATTAAATAAGTAAATAGTATACTAATATATATGTTTACATATTGGACCTGATCATGGGTGTCTGTGGACACGGAATGCGGATGCACTATACGTTCAGAGTTGTGGGTTTCCACTGAAACACGCAACTTTGGATAGACTGAAGAGAAAAGTAGTGACATTCCACTACTATTCTATAGGTAAAATAATGTAATATAATGTATGTATATATATATATATATATATAT
>WWET01002131.1:71467-119260 GCA_011038615.1 Limnodynastes dumerilii
TTCGTAGCGGCCTAAGCACGCCCATACTGTACAATTTAAATGGCTCCCCGCCTACATTCCCTAACTCCAGCGTCCGTACTAACTTCGTACTATAAACACGCCCCGTCGTCGGAAAATACGCAAACAATACAGACGCCCGAATCGCCGCTACGAAAAGGTCTTTGGTACGACCGGAAGTTTTCGCTATGCACATGTGCAGTGCATTTTTTATGGCGATTTTACACATACAATCAGCGTTAGATCGACTGCGAGCGTAGGTCTGGATCAGGCCCGAAGTGCTGAGCGCTGTCTTAAGCTACCAGTCTCTGACAGCTTTCTTAGAGTTCCGTAAGTCCAGAATTAGCATCTGTCATGGGCCCCACTCATTGTAGCCGCAAATCCTGCACCCACGGTAGTTACGTCTCTGAGCTTTGTTTTTATCTAAATGCTGCATATTCAATCTTAGGTTAATGATAACCCTGCTGTGAGAGGGGCTGTAACTGAGTGTCCTATCTGTTACCAAAGCACAACACACAGTACACTGTTTAATGAGACTGAGTGCTGATTAAGCACAAGGGAATATAAACACCCAGCTGCAGACTATGTCTCACCTCACCTTCTAAGGGTCAGTTAGAGTTCAGTCAATTAAACAGCGTGAGGTGGGAGGGTCGGGGTGGTCTTACGGGGGTTTACAAGGATGTGCTGCCATTTTCTCTCTTTCCTTCTTCAATCCTTTTTTCTCCCTCCCTCCCTATCTTTTAGTCTTAGGTGTTGTTTAACATGAACATTTTTCAGGTGGGGCATGTGTTTGGCAGTAACGGTGGGGGGACAGCTAATTACTTGGCACGTGGTATTGGATAGGTACCCTCCTCAATAATGTCAGGAGGGCCAAGCCAAGTGGTTAGGTCCCATTCTGCCGCCTTGTGGTGTGCACTTTGAAGGGGGTTTCCCCGGTTTCTGATCCTTTACCTGGGGGGCGCCTGGACAAGCGATGTCTGTCTTGATTAATCTATGTCTTCATTTCAGCCGCTGTCCCCCATCTGCTATTAGCTGCCACCTATCTCTAAACTCAGTCACATTCAATTTTAATTAATAAATCTATGCATCTTTTTAAAATCCAACCCTGTGGTCCGTGTCTTATTTCTGTGTGTGAGTGAATGGCATGGGCAGTGTGTCAGCCGTTTACTGACAACACTCATTGTTTTAGTGGTAAAATATTGGAACAAAGCCTGAGACACTGACACTTACTTACTATGGTTAAAAAAAGAGCTGCTGAAAGACTTCGGGAAATTCAGCCTTCAGGCTCCATTTAATGTCTTTAATAATGCTGAGCAATCTTGTTTCAGCAAGTTAAACAGACGACAGGTACAGAATGTACACAGGACATAATATGATGAGACAGAGCCAGGTTAACCAAAAATAATCAAGGTCTAACCGTAAAAATTAGTCATTCAATTTTAGGGAATACAGTTAACAATATCATTGCTGGAGAACAATCATGCATATTTATGTGCAAACATGTCCACCTTGAAAGACCCTCAAGTCTTGCAAGATCCTGTTACTTCCTATGGTGTATCAACTAGATAATACATTTTTACTTTGTTGTTCCTGTGATGCGGTAGTTTCACATATCCTATGTGTGTCATGTGATTAAATGCAATGCCCAATAATTCTAGCAAGGATTGGTGAGCAGCATGGGTCAGATCCAGAGCTACGCTGGGCCGCTGTCCGTAAATACGGCCAGCGTAGCTCTGGTGCACTCTCCCTGACACTTCCCCTTTCTGTGCGTAGTTACACTCAGTTACACCGACTGAAGGCTACCCTAACTTCAGCCGGCATAACTGAGTGTGATTACGCTCAGACAGGAGCGTAATCAGTGAAACCCTGCCATCCCTTCCTAATTTCCCTTCCCCCGATACCATCTGTGTTTGGAGTGGTATTCCATAGGAGCAAAGGGGTAGACACACATAGACATTTTACACTAAGGGAATGATTGCACAACTAAGCCTGAATGGAGGTTACGTACTTACAGATTACAGCAAATGACTTGCACTTAGCACTGGGCATGTCTGGGCAATGAACTTTCACTAAAAGACTTTATTGTACTTCTGAATTATCAATGAAGCACTTGCAAAAAGCGTCACACACATATTCTATATACATTACAGTGAACATTCAGATGCAGATGTTTGTTGGTAACGGGTGGTTGGCCTGAAATTACAAACAGACCCACCCCAACCGTAGGTTTATACAAGATCCTGATGGACAAGGAAATTGCGCTGGTTCCTCGATTGATAACCTTTCCTCTGGCTGATGCAAGTACAAGGGACAAAGCTTACATCCATGAGACTGCCTCCTGTCTTCTCAGTCTACAGTCCTTTGTGGTCTTCTACCACTGGTACCCAGTTCCACCTGCCCAGGGCCTAGTGCCATCTATCTGTTATCAGGGCCTTGTGCCCTCTGGGAACTTTCAGGGCCTAGCATCCACTAACAAACATTGGTCTAAAACCCACTGTCCAGGGCCTAGAATCATATGCATTCAATATTGCCTACTGCCCAAACTACAACAAAGACCTACTACCCTTAACTATCTAAGTGCCTTGTGCTTTATATAAACAACAAGGGCATAGCATCATTAGCTAACATATAGGGCCTAGTTCCTTGTATGACAAGAGCCTAGTACCCTTAGTGACTAACAGGGCCTGGGGTCCTGTGGGGCAATGAAAACCACAATACCTTAGTCTTAGACTGCTGTGCAGGACACCAGTCTTGGCAGTAGAAAGGGTATCACAGACAGTTGTTCGTGGCTTGTGCCACTACTTCTCTGTTAAGCTTTTGGTCACTCTTCATCTCCTTGGCTCTCTCTTTTTCCCAGGAGTTTTTTTTACCCATTAACATTCCGCTGTGCACTCAGTTTTGATCTTGCAGTGGGGTCAGTGTCAGTGATGTGGGGAGCGAAGATGGGATCACCACTGCTACTAACACTGCTGTGTGACTGGATCATACAGAGAACTGAGAACTTTTGCCATGCAAGCTGGCTGGTCCATTGTGTGTTATAGCACCTTCCCTTATGTATCATTCCCCAATATCCTATACCCACCCAGTCTGTCTGATACCATCCAGTCTTGTTATAATTGTTAAATTGTAATGTGCTATGGAATCTGATGGTCCTTTATAAAACTGAGCATTAAACAAAATGCTGAGAACAGTGGAAGCAGGCCAATATCAGAATCTCAATTTGTCCAAAGTGGGTGTTAATGGCAGAGTCCAAAAAAGTCCACATAAGTAATATGCAAGAAGTCCAAACAAAGTCCACATGGAAATAGCAAACAAACATGCAGCACAGGAAGTAGGTAACAGAAAACAATGACCCAAACCTTTCTCTGTGAGGAGGAGTTATTTATTGCCATAGCACAGGTGTAGGAAAACAGGCAATTACACAGGTTATTACCAAAGAGGGTGTTCAACAGCATCCTCTAGGTGCAGCTAATAGATATGTCCACTACATAAATCATCAGTCCATGACTGCTCCTAGAGATAAACCCAGATGAATGGCATAGAATGGCACTGTTAGGTACTGGTTAATGGCAAGAGTGTTCAGGTACTTTCTCTTGTTTCTGTGTAGATTACCCCATGCCTTTAAAGTAACTTCTCAACATTAACTTATAAATTGATTTTAGCAACTATTATTTTGCGTATAGTACTAGACGATAACCAAGTTGCTGTCTGTAAAAAAACATCTGGGTTATTGAAGTACCACTTCTCAGATTCCTTCATCTTGCAATGTATTTACACTGATTTGGTGACACTGATAACACCTGTTATCAGGAACCATCAGAGTCCACAGGCAGAACAATATTAAGATAAGGAAATTACAGGGTTAGGAGAGAATGGGATATAGAAGGACACTAGACAAAACAAGAGAAAAAGGTTTAAGAGGATGGAAGAGGGAGAGCGTGCAGCTGAAAAAATGGTGACTACAGGGGCATAGTGTACTGGAAATAGAGTGCTGAGATAACATGGGAGAGAAGGTAATAAGCAGAAGAAGGAGAGTAGGGTTTATATAACATACGTCAGATGCTAGTTGGCAGTTTATACAAAATTTACTAATTTTCTTTTAAATTTCTACCACATTCATATTTCCTCTTCAAGCACTGGATGTGTATGTGTGTTGTTTTCAATTGCAGTAAGTGATGTCAGCACATACTTTTGCACTCAAAAGCTAAAGCGAGTGGAGGGGTTTTCCATAGACCCAAGAATTACTTAAATGGTTTAAGTAGGGAAGGTCATCTATTTTTCCCCAGCATAGTGCAGTAGATATAATACTGACATAATACTTTGTGTATTCCTGAAGATAGTATTCTACGTGATTACCAACAGAAAGAATTAAAAGGGAACCAGAAGAAACTCCAAGCTCTAAGCTGAGGACAATCCAGGTATGGTCCAGAAGTTCTTCCAATGCACTGGTGAAATATATTAAAATAATATTACCCCATAGGACATTGGGCCAGATCCAGACCTTCGTCTGTGTTATGAACTAGAGCGTATATAGCGAAAGCGTAAATACTATGCACTCCCCCGGACACTCCCACCAGTCATCCGTAATTACACTGCCTTACGCCTGCTGAATCCTACCTTACCTTTTGTAATNNNNAACCCTACCTTAACTTTTGTAATAGTAACTACGGCAGGACGTAACTACGTGATGGTCATAACTACGTAACCCAGCCCATACTGTACCATTTAAATGCCTCCCCCCGCCTACATTCTGTAATTGAAGCGTATTTACGGCTATTGTAATATAGGCACGGCCATTCGGCCGTAATTACGCTAATGTTACAGGCGACCTATATTCAATTACGGCCGCCATGAGTTAGAACAGGAAACATCTGCTAGGCGCATGAGCAGAGCGTAGTTACAGCTGAAGTTACGCTTACGGCTGGCGTAAATACGCCCAAGGGCATAGTTCTGGATCAGGCCCATTAACAGGACTTGGAATGATATTTTATTTTAATGATATATTAAGTCTATTTTATATCATAGTCACAGTTTAACCACATATATAGAGAGAGAGAGCCAGTGTTGTTGGATTTCCATAGCAACTATATCTTGCTATATGCAGTGAAGGTAGAACTTCATGCTGATCAGCACTCACTGATGCTTATTACAGCATTGTCAATTGTCTAGTAAACAGTCCCTAAGAAAGGCCGTAAAGAGAAGTGATCGGTACCTATAGTGGCTCAGTTTTAGTACTTACCATAATAAGCAATTAGCCATTAAGTCTATTAGTCACGCTGCATGCAATCCATTTGTACCAAACACATACAGTATTATTAGTAATGTTACAATAACACATTGAAAGAGAAGTGTTTATGTTCGCAATCTCCACTGCCAAGGACCATTGATGGGTCTATATTTGGACAGTAAAAGATTGGAGGAACTTGTCCATTGCTATTTTTACTTTTATGTTTCTATAGTGATATCAATTTTGTAACACAGGGCTATATTCACAGATCCGTTTTTATGGCGGATTGTGTGTGTATTTTTTTCCATGCAAATTACATAGTATTTACACACGTAGGTACTTTAGGCGTGGACTTGCGATTCGCACCTAGGGACATATGTACGGAGGGGCATGGTTTTAATCCGGATGGTAAAAGTTACGTTAAAGTGGGTGGGGGGAAGCATTTAAATGGGCATTTGAGGGCGCAGATAGATAAATACACATGTACGTAAGTAACATACGCACATAAGTACACATGTAGAGTCAAGGGTGCCCTATAGAGGCGGAAGTCACCGAAAACCCGTCCATGTGAGGGTAGTGTTATGGGTGTTGCCTTGTAAATACGGATCTGTGAATACGGCCCACAATATCCAAAAGAGTTGCTTGAAGAGGCTGCATTCTTTATTGAACAAAAACAATAATCATGGCTTATTAAAAAAACAATATATTTTTATGTAATTAACACTATGGACTGGATCCAGACCCCCGCATGCTTTCCGTGCGCGCGCGGGTCTGAAATTACGCGAGACAGTGGGGAGTGCACACCCCCTGTCACTCCCCTCTGATTACTATAGAAATCCTAGCGTAACATCTGGAGGGCGCATGCACCCTCCAGTTCAGTAAGGTGATTTACGCACCTTGCGTGCGTAAATCACCTGACGATCTTAAATCTGGATCCGGTCCTATGATATCAAGCCAAACATTTTTATCTTGGCCTACTTTTACTTCATAAAAACCATTTTTATTAGAAAAAACATATACTGGAAAAAGGACAAGAATTATAAAGTATATAAGGCAGAAACACCACAATGAAAAGTAAAATGAGGTCTTCATTTGTCTAGTGTTTGCACAATTCATAATATAATTGCAGCACAAAAGCTTAAGATTTCTAGGTACTCAACAAACTCTTTGTTAGTTTTATATTTCTGTGACTCCATTTTCTTTTATTGTTTAAAGATAGTGGAAAATTGATAGGCATCCTCTGGTTCCAAAGACACATATGGAGAACTTAACAGCAGAGGATCCATATGTCAAATTAGGAATAAGCAAGCACGTGTTACATATATGTGGCTTTCTAGAACTATCCATTGTTCATGATGATTGATTCTCTCCTGTCATACTGTGATACGTCCTGGAAGCAATCATGTCACAAAAGAAACTTAAGGCAGTGTTCTTAAAATGTGCTGCATATTCCATTTAGTAGAATCTCTCTTCTTTAAATAATGACTATAATTATTACAGCTAGAAACACCAATCAATGACTTCAAACAGAGATTGTGGTATCAAATACTCTTGATTTCTGGTTGTCCTAACAGTTATAGCAGAGATTCTATTGATCACACTTCTTAATTGGTAGTGTTTCTGCAGGAGCAAGGGCGAAACAGAAACATCACCTTTCATAGCACGGTAAGTACAGTAAGAGGTTATTTACACTCATGCAGCTAAAACTGGCATTTATGAAAGTAATGTACTTAATTTACTAAATGTGCATTTTGATGTGTTCTAATATAGAAGCTAGATCCATATTCAAGTGTGCACTTTGGGTAAAGTCACATAACAGTCCTGCACAATGGAGTTGCATTCCCCTCCCCAGTCAACAAGGCATAAGTGCAGGATTAGCATTATTTATAATGAAAATGTTGGTTATGTTCCATGCAACAAATACATAGGTGCTGGCAGGATGGGGGTAGGGATGTAATTGGAAGCTAAGTACCGTCACTACTTTTCATAGGCTATCACTGCCAGCTAAGAAGAATAACAATACTAAGCTGTCAACTGCTGGCAGGTGTTTATAGACAGCGCTGAGTATGCAAAAGCTTTTAGGCAGCCACCTTGTCTTAGTGAAATATAATAAATCACACCAGAAGAGGGTGTAATGACATCAAAAGCGGGCTCTATAAAAATATCAAAAAATACGATCCACGACGTATTATAGTGCAAACAGAAAAAATAAAGATGATGATCTGGATTCACAGTTACGTACTTTTCTTCTTACGTACTTTGTTTTAAGAATTGAGCTACTACTGTCATAGCTTATTTATGCTATCTACGTACCACTTCTGTACAGAAATGGTACATAGATAGCGTAAATAAATAAGCTACTATGCATGAGTAGTAGCTCAATTCTTAAAACAATGTACATAAGTCGAAAACGAAGTAACTGTGAATCCGGACCGATATCTTTAGTGGGCACTGAAAGATCAAATAAATAACAAAAAATAACTGCCACACTAGTGATATGATTAAATGTGAACCAAAATAACTACAGCACTTGAAAGTTACAATAGGTGAGCAAAGAAATAAATATATAAAAAAAATATATAAAAATATATTTTAAAAAAAGTACTAAATAATAACCAATAAAATTAGTCCCATATAAAATAAAAGAAAAAACCTCCTGAATTTTTAAGATAGTGCCCTATAAGTACCCAGTGCAAAAATAGACCAAGTGGATGAAACAAATGTTCAATAAATACAGTTCAGGAGGATCTCATCAAAGTGTTGAAGTCTCTTATTTCACCAATAATGTAATTGATCTTGTAGAGTATACACGCTGTCCAATATTTTCAAGCATCCAATAACTTCGTCTTTTCAAAAAACTCGTATTCGATTCAAGTCAACATAACATAGAAAAAGAGAAAACAACCATCCAATATATAAAATCTTAACAGCACAAGAATTTATTCATAAAATATCAAATAGACTAACATAACAAAGCATAAATACATAAATGAAATAAATAAAATAAGGGAGAAATAATCACCCACCAGGGGGAAGCACCGTACCAGATGTACTCCTCCTGCAAAGGCTAAAGTCCCGGCATATGCAGGTACGAAGTAGATAACTCGGTATCCATCTCACCCTTCTGTTAAAAACACAACCAACGCGTTTCAACCTGAGTCTTTATCAAGGTAGTCACTATGGGCCTGATCCAGCGCTACGAAAATTCGCACGACGGGCGAATGCGAACGTACGCTCGGGCGTATCAACCTACACGCCCCTAACACTCCCATAGTAAAGTCCCTGCTTACGGCCGGCATACCCTACACTGGGTACGACCGTCGCCCGTACGAAAATTCGCAGAAAATACGCTGAGAAAATACGCTTAGCACGCCCATACTGTACAATTTAAATGGCTACCCCCGCCTCCCAGTAGTAAAACGGGCGCCCAGCCAACCATCGAAAAAAAAATACGCCCAGCGAGCGAAAAATACGCTAACGATACGCCCGCTATTCGCTCATGACGCTCGGGCGACCGGAAGCTGTCATACTGGGCATGAGCATTGCGAATTTTTTGCCGAAAATTCGCATACGATGAGCGTACGCTCGCTTGCGAGCGTTGCTCTGGATCAGCACTGTGTGTGTGTGTGTATATGATGAAGGGGGCACTGTGTGTGTGTGTGTATATGATGAAGGGGGCACTGTGTGTGTGTGTGTATATGATGAAGGGGGCACTGTGTGTGTGTGTGTATATGATGAAGGGGGCACTGTGTGTGTGTGTGTATATGATGAAGGGGGCACTGTGTGTGCATGTGTATATGATGAAGGGGGCACTGTGTGTGTGTGTGTGTGTGTGTGTGTGTGTATATGTGAATGATGAAGGGGCACAGTGAGTGTATGAGGGGGCACATCGTATGTGTGTGTATATGATGAAGGGGGCAGTGTGTGTGTGTGATGAAGAGGGCGCTGTGTGTGTGTGTGTGTGTGTGTGTGTATGTGTGTGTATGATGAAGGGGCACAGTGTGTGTATGATAAAGGGTGTGTGTGTGTGTGTGTATGATGAAGGGGACACAGTGTTTGGGGGGGGGCAGACATTTTTTCCACCCTGGGCTCTGTTAGGCCTAGAAACAGCACTGTTTAAACTATATGCGATCGCTAGGTTAAACATTCCTCCAGTTGTCTCATGAGTACACGTCCTGTAGGAAATAATCCTAGTTCACCCTTTCCTCTGGATCTCCTGCACCAGCTCAGGACTGGTGTAAATGCCGACAGACAGACTGCAGTAATTGTGATGCAGTAATCATAGGTCATTTAAACCCTGTGCGGTTACACAGTTACAAAGAGCTCTACAGGCCTGGCATACATAAAACAAGTCATAAGCCACACTGCATTATACAGTAATATATAGATTTGTTGTAAATAGTGCTTTTTATAATTTTTGCAAGTAGTAGCACATGATAGCATTTTCTTAAAAAAAGTTTTAAGATTTTCTCTATTGTATTTTTTCATATTTTGTTTTAGTTAGTAAGGTAACCCCTCATACATAGTACTTAACTATTATTATGTAGCCTGCTGCAATCTAGGTCTCAGACTATTTGTCTAAGCATTCCAGGGCTGGATTAAGGGCCACATGAGCCTGGGGTTGAACAGGGCTCATTGGAGAGCCATATGTTAGTGTGACCAGTATGGAACAATGAGCATTTGCTAACCAACATTTATTAGCTCCCCGAAGGCTCATGAGGAACATTTGCTCTCCACTAAAAGTGAAGGGAGAAGCTGCTGCAGCTTAGCATTGCATTCGCAGCGACTCTTAGGGAACTTAGTATGTAGTTTCAATGGTGCAGGGACTGAAGGGAATGTGAAATATTCTCTGTAAAGCGCTACGTAATCTGATGGCGCTATATAAAAATCTGTAAATAAATACAGTTCCACTATACAATATAGTAAAGTATCATTCCATACCGGACTATGTTGATGAATGTGGAGAACGGTATTTTGGACTACTGTGAGTCTGTTTATATATTTTCGATCCTTATAGTGTGTGACATTTTTTACTTTCGTCAGAGAACGCCAATTAACGTTTCCCTTTATGAACTTGTTTTGCTGCATTGTCAGCGTTATAAATTTGTCAGCCTTCTCAGATATTCCCTATTCTATGTATTGTGTCTGATTGTGTGACTTGTGAGAGTTTGATTACTGTGCAGGAACATGACTTGCTGGTCTATCAACGTCTTTTTAAACTATCATTTGTGAGCCATTATTGTTGCTATTGGTTTCCTTGGAAGATTGACACTTTCCATTGTCTGTCCTATAAGCGCCACTGCTCGGATTTTTTAGCCATAGGGATCCGGAGCTGCAGAAACATTTACCTTTGGATACTGTTTATGTCTAAATCAGAGGCATTAGCCCATCCAGTCTGCCCAATTTTTTTTTATTTTAAACCATGCTGACGCTGGACACTCAATTTAGTTTAAGATTTAGGATATCCTTATATTTATGCCAAGCATGTTGAAACTGTTCTAGTCTGTTAACCTCTACAATTTTAGATGGAATGCATTTCTACTTAATAGCTACTCTTTCAATGAAGTTATTTTAAAATACTAAAATAGCTCCCCCTAAACTGACCATGGTGAGACTGATTTACTCTGGATACACTGATGTTAGTTTTAATCACTAGGTGTAACAGAGATTAGAGACAGATACTGCAGTTGTCATCACTGGCAAGCCCTGATCAACGCTATATATTGTTCCAGCTAGTACACAATCTAGACCATCTGTTAAATGCATGCTTTTACAGCTCATATTTAGTCATTTGAACGTTTCAAATTACATTTGTATTTATAAATTTTAAATGAAAACGATTTTGCTGTTGGCTGTTCTTGTCAGGAAGTATGTGATAGAAGGACTTGACCCACATTTGATTAAAAAAAAAATGTGAAGCTAATGTCTGACTGTCCTAACATATCCTGTAGGCTACACAAGGTCACATATCTAATTATTTGATATCTCTCATTATATGTATTTATCAAAGAAATTATTTTCTGTTGGCATAGGTTCTGGGGTGCTTGAACTGATTATGGTTGGGATAGTCCTGGTAGATCGGAGCTACTTATAAACTCTTAATTTAGAAACAGGGCTGCAAGTGGGGCGGTATACAGACGTATGGCCATACTGCTTCTTCTCTTACTGATGTCGTTGAAAATCTTTCCACTCATTATTTTCTATGTTTTTATACCTCATCGTCTAAATGTCCATTCCACCACAATGTTCGTGGCAACACTTCCAAATTTTCAATTCAACCATTGTTCAGGAAAGTTTAGGAAAGGATGTTTCGTTACTTACAAAAGGACCCAATTCCCTTATATAAGGTATCTACCAATCAGTCAAAATCAACATGATTTCATATTTTTAAAGATGAACTTTGTTTACTAAGAGAGCAACCAGGTGTCAGCAATTTCCCGTTAATTGCAATTCTGACAAGACACATTGGGCTGGATCCAGAACAATGTCCATCGCCCATAATACATCCGTCAGATGCCGGAAATAGCTACTGCGCATGCGTAGTAACTAATTTACGTAATCTATGTATCGTTTCGTTACGTAGATTGCGTATATATGGGCTCTTTAAGACCACATATATGCAATCAACATAACAATACGATACGTAGATTACATAAATTAGTTACCACGCATGCTCAGCAGCTATTTTTGGCATCTGACGGATGTATTATGGGCAATGGACATTGTTCTGGATCCAGCCCATTATCCCTACAAAACTTTTTAAAGACTATGGGCCGTATTCAGACCTCCGGCCACATATGCAATGTGTATACGGAATCTACGTTGCAAAAAGTAACGTAGATGTCGTAACAAAGGGCCTGATCCAGAGGTATGCCCGCCGTCGCTAGGACGGCGGGCGTAAGCTTAAGATCGGCTTTTCAGCCGATCTGCGCATGCGCCGGGCAGATGTTGCCCGGCGTTGCTATGGCTACGTCCAACCCTGGATCGGACGTCCGTAGCAGCGCCGTAGGGACGCTGGGGGGGAGGTCCTCCAGCGTCCCTACGTTAAGGTTAGTGCAGGGGGGCGGGGGGAGGTAGTTAAATGAGGGTAGGAGGGCGGGCTAAGCGGCCATACGCTCCTGTGCGAGCGTATGGCCCCTTCCTAACGCCGGCTGAAGTTAGGGTAGCCTTCAGCCGGCGTAAGCGAGGTTAAGTATGCTGTAGGCAGGGGGAGTGTCAGGGGGAGTCAGCGATGTAACGCTGAGTGTTAGTACGCTCAGCGCTACATCGTACCTATGGATCAGGCCCATTGTCTCTAGACATGATTTCTGTGCAAGGCTTGTAACATTTCTGTTGCAGGATTTAGGGGATTATTGCTCCCCAAAATCACCCCCAACAATCTAATAAACTTGTATACCATTTGAATGAATCTATACGCCCGCACAGGGGGAGTGCCAGGGTAAGTGAACGCCGATAAGCTGTGCTTTAGTAAGCACAGCGCATCGGCATAGCTCTGGATCAGGCCCAAAATTACTGCGCATGCGCAGTAGTTCATATCGGTAAACTCTGGCTGCATATGCAATGTGGCCGGAGGTCTGAATACGACCCTATCTCTCTGAACCTCTGTCTCTTCCTCTTCTATCCACTACCAATGGAACAGAACCACTACCGCAGTTTAATACCATAGATAACACTCCATCTACAACATATTTACCATTACTTCATCCATACCTGTATCCACTTTTCTAACCATCCCTACATAAAAGGAGACTGTGCAGAAGTATGTGTAGTATGAAAGGGCTGAAACCAGTCCTTACTGTAAATCAGGGTTGCCACCAAATAATTTTGGCCCTGGGACATGGGGCCATGTTCATGAGTGGACAAATCTGCACCTAACTCAGCCGTCCTGCTCCTAACCCTCCCCCCGCTTTTAGATACCTTATGGCACTTACGAGTGGCATAGGGCTACCTTATCTTACAGTGCGTAGTTTCCTTCTGAAGAAGGAAACTACGCACGGACATTGCCTCCCCCCGCTCCCCTCCCCTGGCTAATCTGAATCCCTCCTCCCACTTCTACCTAATCACTCCCCGAGGTGGCATTACACCGCCTCTTTCTTACTAAACTACTCTGTGCGGTCTTTTAACTGATATGTAGATTGCGTAAATGACACACTGTGGCATCACATAAGGATGGAGTGCTGGGGACCTGCAGTTCTGAATCACAGCAGGCTGAAGCGCAGGGATTTCCATCCCTGTGCATCAGACCACAGTTGTGCAGCCTGCTCTTCAGCAGCAGCAAGTATACCTGAGTACTGGTGGGCCGCCTCTCTCTCCGCGCCTGGGGCTAAAGTCTCAGCGATCTTCCCCCTGAGGGCAGTAACCCTGTGTACAATTACCATACCTTAACTTCAAAACCATGTACAGTGTCACAAACACTTCTATTACGGAAGTCCAGATCCTGAGAATACACATCCATGATTAAAGTGAGCTGTGTGTGGAAATGCCCATAGCAACCAATCAGATTCTAGCTTTCAATTTACTAATTATCTAATTAGATATTATCTAATATCTATCTATCTATCAGAGTCGCCGCCATGAATGTTTTCTTTTAGAAGTAAGGACAGCCAAAAGTTCATTTTCATCTGTCTCTATTTCGAAAACACAGCCATGTTAGAATTTATTTTGGAATGCTGATCAGCATACTTACCCATTTATGCAGGGGAACCGTCGCACCCCTCGCACGTGCTTCACCAACCGGTCACTGGAGAGGTGAGTAACATTCTCTCGGGAATTTTAGGTTTAGTCTGTGAGGAAGGAAGGGTTAGGGTAATGAAAAGAGGGTTAGGGTTAGTGGATTTAAGATCGTCAGGTGATTTACGCATGCAAGGTGCATAAATCACCTGACTGAACTGGAGCATGCGCCCTCCAGATGTTACACTTGGATTACTATGTTCTGTCTGAGCCCATTTGCGTGCATTTGCGCTAAAGCGGGCGGGGGAAGCATGTAAAGTGTACAGTGTGGGAGGGGGCTCCCACACTGTAGCGGATCAGCGGTCGTATGGACCGCTGATCCGCCCGTCGCATTTAAGGCAAGCGGTCGTACGGACTGCTGATCCGCACGTCGCATTTAAGGCAGGCTTATGGCAACGTAAGCTGCCATAAAGCCCGCACGACAGAGGGGAGTGAAAGGGGAGTGACAGGGGAGTGACAGGGGGTGTGCACTCCCCTCTGTCTCGCGTAATTTCTATCTAATTTCACGGAAAGCGCGCGGTGGCCTGGATCCGGTCCAGAGTCATGGAAGGGGAGGGTTAGGGTCAGGCTGCAGGAAGGGAAGGGAGTGTCAGGGTTCAGGTAATAGAAGGGGAGGGTAGAGGTTAAGGTAAGGCTTAGGTAAAGGTTTGAGATAAAATCTATGTTTGTGTTATTATAAATGTCGTTGTAATCTAATTATCATTGTAAACATTTCAAAGGTTGTCTTTTTAATAATATACTGAATTCATGTTAGTGCTAAGGAAATTCATGAGTGTTTTTTTCTTCTTTCTTGTTTTTTTTTTTTTTAATGCATAAAAGTATGACTAGGAAAAAAAAGTGATTTTTCTGTCTATTGACTAGGAGGAGAACCCGGTGGAAAAGCCATTGGATCTCATCCACATAAATGCCTCAGCAACCAATCCTCCAGCAAACCATTAATCTCACATACGAAAATGAGAGGTCAATGTTTTGTGATAAATGCATTTTCATTAAAGCAAAGTGAACATTTGACTGTATGAAGAAGTCATTTATTGTGTTACGAGATTAAAGATCTCATTCAGGGAGTTTCCCCAGCCTTCAGCTGTTCCTTAATTGTGAGTGCTGTAAACTTAAAACCTTTGTAGGTTAAAGTTAATTTTAAGGCTTTACTTAAAACTTTTTCTTTTATTTTTAACTATTTTTAACCCTTTATCAATTTAGCAAGCATTTTATATTTTCTTACTAGCATAGTCAAGGTGATTTGCAAGAAGACTGTAACACCTACAGCTTACCAGACTTTTCCCATGCTTCTGCAATGCCGAATCACAATTTCCCCAAGACTTTTTAAAAACTCTCTGAAAAGACAGAGGACCAGATTCAGAGATCCGTTTTTAAAAGTACGCAACTATATGCACGCACGTAGCAAGGCCACACCCATGATACTCCCCTCACACTGATGGGTTGTTGTTGACTTACGAGTGCCATAGGGCCCCTTATGTCTACATGTAGTTACGGGCATACGTCAAGGTACGAATGTGGGTATCTATCTAACCGCGTCCTCAAATGCCCTTTTAAATGCATGCCCCCGCCCTGTCTCACGTAACTTTGAACTTACGAATTTCAACAATCCCTTTAAAGACCGCACAGAGTAGTTTAGTTAGAAAGAGGAGGCCTAATGCTGCCTCGGGGAGTGTTTAGTTAGAAGTGGGAAGGAGGAGGGGAGGCAGGGAGAGACAATGGGCCTGATCCAGACCTACGCTCGCCCGTGTTTTTACACTTTACGCTTTAGTACTTACTGCGTATGAGCACGGCCGATGTTACGCAAGGAAACACTGAGCATATGGGCCTTGAATGTAGCAGCTTTGTAACAATGCTCAAAGGGGCATGGCAGCCATACGTAAACTGTAATTATGCTTTGAGGGCGGAGTGAGGCATGTAAATCGTACAGTATGGGCGTGCTAAGCGTTGTAACTACACAAGGAGCCTACGGACGCCCGCGGTTATGCTAAGAAAAGTTAGGGTAGGGTTTGGTCGGCGTAAGACGGCTTAAATACGGACGACTGAGGGGAGTGCCTAGGGGAGTGCTTCGTAGATACACTGGCATAAATACGCTACGCACAAGGGCGATTCATGAGCGTAGGTCTGGATCAGGCCCAATGTCCATGCGTAGTTTCCTTCTTAAGAAGGAAACTAAGCACAGTAAGATAAGGATAGCCCACTCACTCTTAGGTGTGAATGTGGCCTATTGTGTTTATAGCTAGATTTTTTTGTATATTTGTTGAGGCTGATCCAGATCTTGGACCGGATCCAGACCACTGCACACTTTCTATACCTGTGGGGCTCTGAAAGTCTGCGTCCATCTGCAGTTTAGTAAATCTAGCATATCCAAATAGGTAAGGTAGGCACGCTCAAACAATCACACAGGTAAGTAATGTAGAGTAATAAGTGATATAGGTCCTAGTGGGAATAGTCTATAGAAATGGTGGTCCTCGATGTGGCCTCAGGAGTCGGAGTGAGAGGTGTGGAGAAATACAGAGAGGAGAGAGACACCATTTTTCCTTTCTCATACAAATGACTCACATCCAACACACTATAGAAACCCAGACAACCTCAAACACATCACCTGTTACCCATCACTCTCAAAAACCCTAAAATGTATCCTATGGAATGCTCGCTCTATTTATGACATCTTCCTTTCTAACAACCTCCATCTTCTTGCAATAACAGAAACATGGCTCACTAACTCAGACACTGCCTCTCCTGCTGCACTCTCATATGGTGGATTCCATTCCTCATTCCTCAGGAGGGAGGTGGAGTTGGACTTCTTCTCTCCCCTAAATTGCTAATTCATAGATCTACCCTTTGAAGTACATGCTGTTCGTATTTTCTCTGCACTTATATGCGTGGCTCCCTCATTTCTTATCATCTGACATAGCTACCATTATCATAGGTGATTTCAATATCCCCATTAACAAACTTTCATCTACTGATGCTGCTAAGCTTTTCTCTCTAACCTCATCTCTTGGCCTTTCCCAATGGCGTGATTCACCAACTCAAAATGATGAAATTGCATTTATCTGGTATTCTTTAAACTATGCTCAGTCTCTAATCTTACTATCTCCCTTCACCCTCTCTCAGACCATCACCTTATTTCCTGCAGACTGTCCCCCACTAGTTGTACGCCTTTGCTGTCGAACTCTATTAAACTTTCGCTTACCTGTATAAATCTTAACGATGTTAATATCAACCAATTTTCTCAATCTGTTCAACAACTACTGTCTCCAATTTCTAACTTCCACTCACCTGATATGGCAGTATCTCACCTTAACCAAACCCTAGCAGCTGCGCTTGTTCAAATCACTCCAGCTACTTCTTTTGAACTTCAGTGAATTCAGGGTCAGCCATGGCACACTTACGACACAAGAAATCTTGAAAGACTCCTCCCGCAAAACAGAATGTTATTAGCACATATCCCCTTCTTCCTGTGACTTTTTAACTTACACGAACACTTATCCCACTTTTAGAAATGCTCTGGACAAGGCCAAACAATCCTAATTTTAAACTCTCTATTCTTCTCAGGCTTCTAACCCCAAACACCTCTTTTGCACATTAAACTACTTTCTAAGCCCTCCTGTGCGAAATCCACCAACTTCTATTAGTACTCAAGATCTTGCAGTGTACTTTAAGGACAAGATTACAAATTCAGACAGGAATTGTCATCTTCCTCATCAACTAACACACTACTCAACCCCTTTCATCCACACTCTTGTCCTTATTCCAACCCACAAATGAAGAAAAAGTATCTGCCCTTTCTGCTCTTTCTATTTTGCTACCTGTCCTCTTGATCCTGTACCTTCACATGTCAGTTGATGTCTATCTATCTGCTTATTCCTAACTTAACTACAATCTGCAATCTGTCTCTCTCTTTACATGCGCTAATCACTCCAATTCTGAAAAAAACAAAACTCTGACCCAACTCTCCCTCAAATCATGATTTCCCAGCTTCCATGCCCTGCAACGGTGCTTGATAGACTTGCCTACACTCGCATCACCTACACTTCCTCTCCTCACACGATCTTCTGGATCCTCTTCAGTCAGGCTTTCGTTCACAGCACTCCACAAAAATAACACTGACCAAGGTGGTCAATGTCTTAATCACTGCAAAATCTTCTACTGGATATTTATGCTGCTTTTGACCCTGTTGACCACTCTCTTCTCAAACAAATGTTGCAATCCCTGGGTATTCTTGACACAGCTCTTTCCTGGTTCAAATCCTACTTATCAAATCGCTCTTTCAGTGTTCACTTTTCTGGATCCAACTTCTTTTGCTCTTCCTCTATCTGCATCAATCTCTATCCATCTCTATCTCTATCTATCTCTATGCAGATGATACGCAAATCTATCTATCCACTCCTGATATCTCACCTAACGTGTTGGCTTGTGTTACTGAATGCCTCTCTGCCATTTCTTCTTGGATGTCCTCCCGTCATCTCAAATTTAATCTATATAAAACTAAACTAATAATATTTCCACCTGCTAATAAAAGCTACCCACCTGGCCTCTCTAGCTCTGTCGACAACACTGAAATAATCTTTACTCCTAAAGATTAAGGCTTAGGTGCTACCCTTGACTTTGAACTGTCCTTTGTTCCCTACATAAAATCTGTCTCTAAATCTCTGTTATATACATCTAAAAAACATTTCTCAAATATGCAAATATCACACACAAGACACTAAAAAAACTTGAATTAATGCACTTATCTCCCACATTGATTATTGCAATACTGTCCTTATCGGACTCCCACATTATAAAATTACCCCCCCTACAGTCTATATACAGCAGCTAGACTGAATTGTCTTGCTAAACACTCTTCAAGAGCTTCTCTACTCTGTCAGTTTCTACATTGGTTAACTGTATTTTACAGAATCAAATCCAAAATCCTTTTGCTAACCTACAAATACATCAACAAGACTGCACCCACATATATATCCTATCCTCACTCATCTCAAGATACATCCCAGCTCGCTCTCCGAGATCTTCCCATGACATACAGCTCTCCTCTATACTAAACAACTGCTCGGATTCCCGGTTACAGGACTTCTCCCGGACTGCACCCACTCTGTGGAATAACATTCCTTGACCACTAACACTATCCTCTACTCTCCGAACTTTCAAGTGCTCCCTTAAAACTCACCTCTTCAGACAAGCTTACCAAATTCCTCAACCTACTTCCTAACATTTGTTTACTCTATTTACAACTACTACTTGGTCACTTTCTCTCTATACTAAAATTCACCTCAGTTCTGCTACTAACATTGCTGTGTGACAGGATTATACAGAAGCACTGACAACTTTTACCATGCAAGCTGGCAGGGGTGTATCTATGGGTCCAGCGCCCCTGGCAAAGTAAGGGACGGGCACCCCCCATCATGTGAGTAAGGGACGGGCACCCCCCCATCATGTGCCTCCAGCCCCCCCCAGTACTCTCATCATGTGCCTGCAGCCCCTATAGTACTCCCATCATTAACCTCCAGCCCCCAGTACCTTACCTAGCCGCAGTCTGACTCCAGACCAGCGCTGCACTGGGTGACACTATCTCTTAGCCACGGGTGGCATCGCCGGACGGCACCCCCCTTTGGCTGGCGCCCCTGGCGGGTGCCATCCTGGCCAAGGGGCAGATACGCCTCTGCAAGCTGGCTGGTCCCAATCCTCAATATCCTATAGAGTGTAAGCTTGTGGGCAGGACCCTCTCACCTACCCAGTCTTGCTATAATGATTGATAACATTGTAAAGCACTATGTAATCTGGTGGTGCTATATAAAAACCTCTTATTAAATAATAAATAAATAAATCAGTATAGTATATGTATAGTACATAAGGGTAAAACCAATTTGCATGCTTCCTCGAACAAAAGTGCTTCCAGATCTGTCCTAGTAATGTAGCGTAGTAATGTAACCTCCATTTATGTTTCCAAAGCTATTCATTTTCCAGTTTATCAAAAATTCACATGGCTCTTGGAGTGTTTCCAGATTCAGTTGGATAGCAGATGTGTCATGCACACACATCTGTTCTAACCAGTCGGTATGTATTTGGTAGAGCATTTGTGTCACGCACTTGCATAGTTATCCTACTCTTTCAACAGCAGATCATGAGTGAGTGTCCAGATACTGTTTAAACAGAGGGGTTCATAAACAAAATGGTTCCTAACACACATACTCATGTATGTGCATATAGAGCTTCTCATTCCATTACTACCTGTCTAGGAAATATTTGTTCACACAGGGCCGGATTCACAACCCCGTAATTTAAAGATCACATGTACGCAATCTATGGAACGAAACGCTGCATAGATAGCGTAAAATAGTTACTACGCATGCGTAGTAGCTAGAATCGTAAAATAAGACACGTGTGTTAAAAATTACGGGGTTGTAAATCCGGCCAACAGTATATAACTGAAAACTTCTGAAGCCAAAAAAAACTTAACATCTGGAAATCAGCAATCAACTGTGTATTTTGTAATCTTTTAGTTATCCAATCACATTAAGGTCAATTGAACCCATCAGTGACAAAAGTGATTAGTGTGATCATCTGTCAGAGTTACCACATTATCACAGATTATCACAGACAACCACTCCCAGATCTGTACACCAAAGCTGAAAGTATAGAGTCTCTACAATGAGTAAAAATAATGCACTTAACACAATTATTGTTGTACTAATCACAGAAGGTTAAAGGTTCATCTCTATGGTGCCAAAAATCCCACACTCCTCTAATGAAATTTGTAGCAAAAAACCGAGTCCAGGTTTTGAAAACAATAAAAAATTCACTCCTGTACAAAACCATGGTCAATTTCAACGGGGGTCAAATAAATGTTATTCTTTGCAAGCAGGGAAAATAATTCGATTTTGCTTTTTGCACACAGATACTGACCAGCTTTACTTTTAAATCGACCTCTCAGCTCTAATACTGTTTGCAGCAGATAAAGTTTATCTATGCAATTAAACATGATTTTTCCCAGGTGTAACTCTCTAGTCTGGTTCTTCTTATTTTCAGGATCTGGGGGCTGATTCAGAGTTACGCGTGTGTGCGAGCCGGAATCGTGCAAACTAATTTAAGTACGGCCTATTTAAGGTTGTGCATTTTAGCCTCAAAAGTACAAGCATGAATCGCACGCATCTGTAATACGGCTATGCATTCTCGGAAGCGCATCCATGCTTCCGTCTAACTGATCAATTGCGTGGATTGTGCAAGCACAAGTCGTAAGGACACAGCTGTCCACCTACATGTAATTCAATGCAAGTTGGATGCGGAAAAGCATAAAGGATGTTGGTTTTTATTTTGTTTTTTTAATGTAAAATAAATACTTTTCACAAAAATGTTTTTGGAAATTGTAAACAAAACCATTAATAATAAAATTGTAAACTATGTAATAGTTGTATTTGTTACTTAAAATTTTTGAAACAGTAACTAATTTGTAATATTGGTGTTTTTATTTTGAGTCTCCAACAACATACAAAATAAAACTGACATTTAAAAAAAATGACATTTATTACAAAAATAAATATAAAAATTATAATAAAAAGGGAGTGCACATGAAACAACTTTGTATATTTGTATCTATATAAAATAGTGTTGTAGCAGCTGTATAACTTTTGTGATAACGAGTCATGTGTCTGCCCCGAGGCATTTCCCAGTTAAAAAACTGTTCAAAATCTGCTTCCACCATGGTCAGGGCTGGTGCAAAAAAAAGTAGTAAGCGTGTGCAAACTGACAATACGGATGCGGTCAAATCGTCTAGTAAACGCCCTAAAATACATTACCATATTCTAACACGCCCCTTTTTGCATACAAAAAAACGTGGATTCGTAAGCTGTCGGATACGGAAAAATGGCATCACATGCGTCTGCTTTCTGACTGTCAGTACAATTCTTGCACATGCGCAGTGCGCAATTCCGCTACATATCCGTCAAAATTTTGAACGGATACGCAACTCTGAATCAGCTCCCTGGTGCTAAGATGCTATTGCCACGGCAGCACTATAGTAAACTAAGGGGCAAAAAGACTGAAACAAGCTGCAGTACATAAACTAAAACAATGGGAAATGTTTCTTCTTTTGCATGATCAATAAACCTGCTGGGACTCAAAACTGGTTATTGTTTTTCTTTATTATTTTTTTTATTAATCATAAATGCATTCAATTTCATAATACTCATAAAACTCAACAATTTTCCATGATCTCTGTGACTCAAAACCCACAATATAGAGGGTGAACTAAGTTCCTGATAAACACCATGGCCATGAGTCACGTGACAACTGTTACCATAGCAAAAGAAAATCTATATTATTGACATGGTGACCCATAGGTTTTGCTTTAGGCAATTGCAAATCTTTATCCAATATTGTTAATTTTCAGATCGAGCATGTGTTCAATGTAACTTGAATAATTTAATCCTCACACCACAAGAAAATATTACAGGTTTGTTATAACCATTAAATACGCCAAGCACAACCTTCATACAAGTTTTAATGTTTTATTATTAAGCCAATCTGATCCATCCTCACCAGAAAACATGTGCTCTCCAAGGCCAGGCAGAGATGTAGGCCATAATTGTGAACAACATAATGATATGTACAAAATATACATATATACAGAAATTTCCAAGACAGAAAAACAGAGACTCCCTAATAAGATGCACAACTCAAAATGTAGAATTAGATAACCATAACCAAAAATAAACTACCTTAAATGTTTAGAACACATATTAACAACGTCTGGTTCTACACAATAGTAATAACACATTTGCATAAAACAAAGCAAATTTTAAATGGAGAACGGCAGCCATCTTAAGCTGCCTGGACACAAATGATAATAGTTTTTCTATACTCTTCAGTTATGACATTATTAAGATTATGTTTGTTTGTGTGGCCTATAAATGAGATCCATTTATATACCTAAAAGGCTAACACTACTCCTCACCTTTATAAATGAGCAACAGGGGGATCGGCCAATGAGCGCAGTGTTTTTTTTTTTACATAATTTTGATGGTCTTTTAAATACTATAGGTATATTTTAGCAAAACTCCAAAGAAGTGTAGTACTTTCTTAGGGGAAAATTCTCATATATTATGTCATGCAGATTTTTTATTCAGTCTACGATAATGAGCACTTCAGCATTAGCCCTCAGATTGTGGTCTAATTATGTCTGGTATTTTTTTGAGTTTTGGTTTTGTAAGACACTTTTTTATTTAAAGCAATTTTCTAATAACCTTATAGGTTATGAAATAAATAATTTTTAGAAATAGAAAATTATATCAAGAATGTTCCATTGTTAATTAAGCAACTAAAAATGTAAAAAAAAAAAATACCTGTCAGTAAATAGAATATTCTCTTCAAAAAGTTTCAAACAGACAAACATATTCTTTATAAAAGTGTTACAAAATAAAGTAGAACAAAGAGAATATTTGGCATCTGGAAATACAAATGCATAGAAATGATTACAGAAGTCATAAGAGCTACAAATGCCTTTTAAAATCTTTCAGTCTGCAGTCTTCTAAATGACAGCCCAGACAGCCATCTAATCATTATAGAATGTGGAGATAACTACTATTATACAAAACAGATTGGTTTCTCTACCATTTAACCAACAGTATTAGCAGTTTTAGAGCCAGCCATAGTAAACCTAAGCTATTATTAGAGATGAACAGCTTGGATTGTGTGAAATCCGACAGATCCAAATTTGGGATTTGAAATCTAACCAAGGCAGGACTCAACCGAAAATGCTTCCGATCTTTTACAAGCCACAGCCAGCATCTCCTGCACAGATCTCTCATTTTTTAAGACATTCTGAACCACCAAGGTGATTGTGTATGAAAAACAAGGTACCTTAAAAAATTCACCTAGTCGTAATTCTTGTACAATTTTAGTTCCGCTAAAATCATAAAAGCATAGAAAATGATGGCAGATAAGAGCCACATGGCCCATCCAAGCTGCCCAGTTATTTATTTAAAACTATACTGACCCTAGACCCTATTTACCCTCAATTTAGTTTGAGATTTAGGATATCCTTATATTTATCCCAAGCATGTTTACACTGTTCTACTGTGTTATCCTCAAGCACCTCAGATGGGATGGGAGTCCACTTATCTATCACCCTTTCATTGAAGTCATTTCTCCGCACATTTCCTCTGAATCTACCACCCTCCAGTTTATATTCATGCCCTCATGTTCTATTACACCTCTTCCTCTGCATAATGCCCCCTCCTCTAGCCGGTCACAACCCTTGATATATTTGAAAGCTGCTATCATATCCCCCTCTCCCTTCTCATTGCTTTGTTATATTGCTTGACTACCTTTAAGTCACATGAAATAATGACTCCTAGATCCCTTTCCTTGTGTTAATACACAACACAAGAAGCACTCTGTATGTTAGCCTCAATGTAATACTTAATGTAAAAAATCTAACTCATTAATTGCATAAAAAATAGTGACAGCAGTTTATATTCATGCCCTCGTGTTCTATTACACCTCTTCCTTTGAAAAATGCCACCCTCCTGTAGCCGGTCACAACCCTTGATATATTTGAAAGCTGCTATCATATCCCCCTCTCCCTTCTCTGCTCCAAGCTATACATGTTTAGTTCCTCTAGCCTTTCTTGGTATGTTTGGTGACACAGGCCATGGACCATTTTAGTTGCTCTTCTTTGCTCAGTCTCTAGTGTATTTATGTCTTTCTGGAGATATGGCCTCCAGAACTAAACATAGTATCCTGAAGAGAGTTTTAGCGGATCTAGTCATTTTGCTATCACATCCCTGAGTTTGTCCCAAAGAACTACACCTGATATTATTGAAGTCAATAATACAGAGAGTAGCCTGTGTGTGAATGAGCTGGTATTGCGTGTCAGATGCTGCTGCTGCAGAAGGTAATATACCCACTCAAAGTGCTTCCATAGTCATGTGACTTTTTTTTTTTTACCAGAACTGCTTGTTCACATGTCATTTTTCTAGGCAAATAATTTTCTATGCAAATAAGTTTTTGTTTAATATCAGGGTAAATCTAAGGAATTGCTCTCCTTGAACAACAGAATGGTGATGGACACATGACCTCAAGTAATCTTTTATGTCCTTCTAGATCCTAGCATGATTGCGGTCAGTGGGGTAGATCCAGACCTAAGTACGCTAGAGTTTTTACGCTAGCCACTGAAGTAAAATCGCCTATTTGTTTTTACTGCGCATGCACGCGGCAGATGTTACACCACGTAACTCTGATCGTACGTACCATCAGCGTAACTATGAACGAAAAGGCGGGTCATCCATACGACACCCGAAAATACGCTTTGTAGACAGAGGGAGACATTTAGGGGGTTTAAACCATTATGTACGTGAAGCGTAAAACGACCAAAGTACGTACAAGCGAGGGGAGTGCCTAGGGGAGTGCCTAGAAAATACTCTAGAGTAAATATGCTAAATATAAACATAACAAGCACCTAGTAAAAACAGAATGGAAGTTGCTCAATCAATTTATAAGTATATGTTAAACAGGTGCGTGAAAGGCAGGGGGTTAATCTGCTTGCCACAGAAACAAAAGGAAAGGAAAGCACCTAGGTCTGGATCTGCCCCAGTGCCTTCATATTCTCACATTGCTTTATGGGTTTTTTTTGCTCAGGTATAACATTAAAGCTGATTTATGCAGATGACCTCTTGTACTTTTTGTATTAAACACATGGGTTACCAGTAGCTGAGAAAGTGCTCTGTCATCTTCATATAGCATATCATCATTATCATCATCCGTGATAATCTCATTTACTAGATGTAATCAGAACAGTTCTCCAGCTTATTCAGAATTTGAACATCTTTGCAATCCACATTCCAAATTCCCAAAAAGCTAAAAGATTGCTAATTTCTTGTATTACTGAAAGGTTTCAGTATTCGAGGCCTTTCAGTCACAGAATCATTATTCACACTATTCAAGATATAAGAAGTACTATTATCCTAAGATTAGAGGGACTCAGAGTTATGGCAAACTGCACATCTGGGTCTTGAACAGAGTCAGCTTCAGTCAAAATGTCACATGGTAAGTCACCCTTACTCAAGTAATCTCAGTGAATGTTCATACCCGTTTATAGACCATTCATGTGTATTACCAGTTCACTATGTCCGTGTACTTATATTTTAATAACTTGCTCCATATTTATGATTTAGTTTTCCTTATTAATAACTGCAAATTCTTACTTCCACTAACTAAATCCCTTAAATCGCTTCCACATTTTCTACAAGGCTTTTCCTTTCTGGAATGATGAACACATTCTATAGGGTTGTATAGTTTAATAAACTGCCACCGTTCCTGCCCCTGCCACTGCTGTGCCACTATGTTTGTGGTTGCTTATCGAAGAGGCTAAATTTTGAATATGATGTAGCTACCAGCTGAATGGCGGCTGTATTATTGTTTCAAATAGGCTAAAAATAGAAATTTGCTATTGGGAACGGGAACCTGTTTCCTCATTCCTAACTGCAAGAGGCTGCTGTAGTTGCATCGGGAACATTAGGGTTAGGCTGCAGCACCTGTGGCAGGTAAAATGTTAGGGTTACTGCTTAAGTGGAGGGTTAGGATTAGGCTGCGGGGGATGGAGGGTTAGGCTGCAGGACCTGGAGGGTTAGGGTTAGGCTGCGGGCATGGAGTATTAGGGTTAGGGGTGAAGAAGGGGAAAGTCTGGGTTAGGCTGCAGGAAAGGGAGGGTTAGGTATGATTACCTACCTTTCGGCAGAGGACTGTTCACAACTCCAGGAGTCACATCTCTGCTACTTTTCAAAGTACAGCATGCTGAGGAAAATGGGAGCTAAATTATTTCTTAACATATTGCAAAATGCTTTCCTGACTCCTCTGAAACGATTCCAAATAGGTGTTTTGCCTACCCACCAATGTCTTGAGTGTCATTCAGCCGAAGCGGATGTCCCATAATAACACAGTTTTGGCTCTTAATATATAGATATGCAACAAGCAGGTTGGGTTACTATATCCATTAAACCCTCAGTAGGTATTCTCCCATTTAACCAGAGAGGTCGTAGCAGGAGGTAGACAATTATTACTGGCAATTAGTGAAGCAGCAAGAAAGTCAATACTGCAAGTTTGGCTGAGCCCTGAGCACCTTCACTTACCCTATTCAAAGATAAATTGCACTACATATTTAAGATGGACTGGTTGGAAGCCACACTTGATAGAGACCGGAGGCGTCTCCAAAGTTATATTGACACTTTGGAGACGCCTATTAAACAGCATCTGTACAACACATTCCACCTTAAAAATGGTATTTGATGAGAAAGTTGATCAATGATCCATCAATATGTTTCTAAACATAAAAATATATAATGATTGTGCACATTTGTATAAGATATCTTTAATGCAACTATGGTTATTGAATTGTATCAACAATGTTGTTTTCTCTTTTTCTTTCTCATTTGTTCTGACATATTAAACACTGTCATTGTCTTATTTTGTATGTGTAATACAATGTGAATCTAATAAAGAAAATGTTAAAAAGAAAAAAAAGAATGAATACATAATAATAATGAGACATATATAATGACAGGTTTACTGAATAAGTGTTCATTCCGGGCCGTATTCAGAGAACTGCTTTTTTATGTACGCAATTATATGCACGGACGGGACAAGGAAACACCCACCAACAACCCTGACACTCCCCTCTCCCGGACGTACTGTTGGTGACTTACGAGTCCCTAGACCACTCTGTTCTTTACGTGTGTACTTACGAGCGTATATGTGCTCTGCGATTCATTATAACCGTGCCTCCATACATGCATTTAAATGCCTCTCCCCACCCACTTTTATGTAAATTTTCAAGTATTCTCAAGTACGTGCCCATCCACACGTATGTACCCAAGTGTGATTCACTAAAGCACATACAAGCGTATATTCAATGTCACTGATGTAAATAAAGTTACAACGCATGCACAGTTGATCCGATCCTAAAAATACGCACGCAAATCCCCAAGAAAATGGTTCTTTGAATATGGCCCTCCAGCTCACCAATTAAATGGAAAAAAGTTCTAACACATCTTAAGAGATTTAAACCAGACTTGGTATTTTTGCAGGAAACACACTGGAAAGATGGGGAGGCCCCATCCTTGAAAGCTCCTTGGATACATGACTGTATTGCAGCCACCTATAGAACTAAAACCAGAGGTGTGGCAATTCTAACGACCTCCAACCTACAATACACTTTAGGAGAAACCATAATAGGCCAGGGAGGTAGATTTCTAATACAGGATATATATTGTACATCAAACCCAATACACTTTAGTCAATATATATGCACCTAATACAGGAGGAGAATTTTTTTTTACCAATTTGCAAACTAAACTATTACAGCGAATAAACTTTAGGCAGTGACTTTAACACCCATGATGCTCCCACAGATCGCCCCTATTTGCCCTACATCTCTATCGTGATAGACAACATATTCCTTCACTTAAAGTGGAATTGAAGCTGACTGATCCCTTTCCTTTACTCAATCCAAGCCATAGATCGTTTATAATCTGCTCAGGGGTCTATCGAACTTTGTCCCAAATAGATTACCTCCTCATGTCTGATCCCTTGGTTTCTAGGGTCTTGGCAACTTCTATTCATGATATTACTGTATCAGATCATGCTCCAGTCATGCCTGAATTAGAGTTTTTCACACTCTTTTGGAACACATCCAAAGCAGTAATGCATGGGCATATCATTAGTTATGTTATCAACAAACATAAAGAAGCCAGGGTACAGGGATAGAGTATGCGGGCAAGGGTAACTGAGACATTTAGGACCTTTGTCACCCAACCCTCGGAGGATAATTATACTCAATACATGCAAGCACGAGAGATGTTGGACAAACATCTATCAACACAGGCACAGCAAAATTGTAATTACATCACCGAGCAATACTACAGAAGGGGTATTAAGGCGGGGCTGCTGTTGGCCACTATGTCAAAGCCTTGGAAACTTAAATCCCATATTTTGGCTATTAAATCTCAAAAAGGAGATTGCCTCCATATTTGTACAGAGGATATTCTTTCTCAATTTCACACTTATGAAACTGATCTTTATGCAGAACGTCCAATTGACTCCCATCTTCAGAAAACTTTCCTAACTGAGGCAAAGTTACCAAAATTAACACAAGTCCAAAAAGGAGCTCTGGATGGAACAGTCACGCAGGAGGAAATTGGACAGGTAATAAAAACCTTGGCACTGCATAAAACCCCAGGACCAGGTGGTCTTATTTCCAGCTATTATAAACTACTAGGCAGTAATGTAATCCCACACTTGGAGGCATTGTATAGCACTTATTTAAGACAAGAGCAGAATAATAGTTCTTTTAATGAGGCTGACATGATCCTTCTCCCAAAGGCTGGACAGGACTCACAATTAGTTTCTTTGTACCAACCAATTTCGTTACTTAATACTGATTTTAAAATCTTATCCAAAATGGTTGCCACACAACTGCAAAGTATCCTACCAGAGCTTCTTACTCAGCACCAACTGGGATTTGTGATGGGCCACCAATCTGTAAGGGGCATAAGAACAGCAAAAAGAAAAAAAGTTGAAACCAATTGGTTGGCGCTCGGGATCAACTTCAAACAATATTATATACCTTAACTCTCACTTAACGCTGCTAGTTAAGGGTTGGTAGCCCTTTGCATTAAAAACAATGTATAGAAAATTATAACCAGCACTGTTAAATGGTTAAGTATACAATAAAATAAATCTAAAAAATATATGAAAAATAATAATAATAATAATAATGAAGATACATAAATAGCATATAAAACCTTCCAAATAATAACAGTAAATACAATAATTTATTAAATAAAACAAATCTGGTACCAGATAGAACAATTTAAGATACAAAGATAGATAATTACAACTATCAATAATGGACCTAGATATATAAAATGACTGTCCCAATGGCAGACTTTCACTCTGCCAGCAGACACTATGGTGCACAATCCCGGTGGTAGATTTCCAACAATTTATAATATTTATAGATCCAATTAGGGAATAAATAAAGGAGCTTATATAAATTCAAATCTGGTGGGATAAAACTTGACAGCCAGGAACCTCTAGGTGGAACTAATTATCTTCAAACAGTGGCCACTGTTATTATATAGAGAGTCCAATGAGCAGCTTGATTCCAAATACCACTTAGATTTTAAACACTGGTGATAATTTTTCATATATTTTTTAGATTTATTTTATTGTACACTTAACCACTTAACAGCACTGGTTATAATTTTCTGCATAAGTACCAAATAAAACCTCTGATACCATGCTATGGCAATATCTTTTTAAGGTCTTGGAGATGTGGGGATTTCTTACAAACTTCTCCCTGTAATGATCCTCCATTATGGACCAGTCCATTACACACAGGGGCATATGCATCTATGTTGCACAATCCCGGTGGTAGATTTCCAACAATTTATAATATTTATAGATCCTATTGGTGGGATAAAACTTGACAGCCAGGGAACCTCTAAGTGGAACTAATTATCTTCAAACAGTGGCCACTGTTATTATATAGTCCAATGAGCACCTTGATTCCAAATAACACTTACAGTTTAAACACTTTTGATAATTTTTCATATATTTTTTAGATTTATTTTATTGTATACTTAACAGCACTGGTTATAATTATCTGCATTAGTACCAAATAAAACCTCTAAACCAGATCACATGCTGTTAACTTTGGACACAAACAAGGCCTTTGATACCATGCTATGACCATATCTTTTTAAGGTCTTGGAGATGTGGGGATTTCTTACAAACTTCTCCCTGTAATGATCCTCCATTATGGACCAGTCCATTACACACAGGGGCATATGCGTAAAAGTTATGGTAGGGTTCAGGGAACAGAAGTGCCGTACTTGCAAGGAGAGTGCAAGAGGAGTTCACTACCCTCACACATACAGAACATAGGATCACACTTTTCATAAGTTCCTACAGATACTACGAAAGCTGTTCATACTTAATTCAGGATCCACTGTCTTGTGTTCCCACAGAAGACCTGAAATATGAATAAATATAAGAGGAGGCACTATGCAGAAATGGCACTATGCAGGAATTCCAGGTATTGGTGTGTGGCTATGACCCAGCAACAAGTCCATAAATAGTAAGGGACGTATCTCTGAATTTGTGATCCCTGCAGCACTGACCACCACTCCCATACAGTATATAGCCACTGCAGGATATATCGCTTTTAAACGCTCATTTTTAAACACTGAGGTTCATCTTCCATAAATCTGTAAATCATGTATGCTTTTCAGACCTCGCCACTTGGGTCTTTTGTTTTTTGGAGGAGCACTGAGTTCATGGGATGCTATTTCACTCGTGGCAGGTATGGACTTCACCCAATGCTTAAAGGGAAGGCCTTGCCACACTGTTCTGCTATCAGGCAAGAGGAATAGCTAAAAGGCCTATATCAGTTTGCTCCCAAAACTGGTAGGAGCACTCCTGGCACACTCCCAATCCAGGATGGGGGGGGGTTTATGTCCAGGAATAATACTTGGAATAGTTTTGATGGTGATTGATTTTGTGATCAGACACGGAGCTGAGGTAAAACGTGGCCATGATCCGCCCATTGGAAGTCTAGGCATTCATTCTGATGGTGTCCAATACTAGGGGCCGTATTCAGAGAACTGTTTTCATGGCTATTTCCTTGCATATGTTTAGGCACGTTTCAACTGCGCATGCGTAGTAACTTATTTTTCATGGGTAATGTAGACTATACATGCGTAAGGCCTCACGGACGGACTTGTGAATCGTACTTGGATACATACGCCCGGATACAGGACGCAAAAATACGCACGTGAAAATTTTAATAAAAATAGGCGGGGGAAGGCATTTAAATTAAGGTATGTGAGTGCGACTAACATGAATTGCGCGTGACTAACATGAATCGCACATACAGAGGACACATACGCACTCAACTGCTGACGGAAAGTTACAAGTGGTCTATGGAGGCGGAAGTCACGGCCGAGAGAGGGGAATGTCATGGGTGTGAGGGGGTTTGGTCTGCACCGGTCGTGTGTATAATTGTGTACTTTTATGGAAACATTTCTCTTGATATATGGCCCTAGATTTCTAGATTATTTCTAGAGCTTTAGATTTTGGAGTTGGCTTTACATTAATTTATTTTAAGACAGAAAACCTTATTTTGAAGTAAGTTAACTTGAAAAACCATGTTCATCTCTTTAGCATTTGCTAAAACAAAATCTACCCATCATCATCCACTACTTAGCAACTCATTGCTAGCCCGCAGGACCAATTCAGTTCTCAAGGTCTTCATATATCTTTTGCAAAAGTAACAGTCTGTACTACAGACATAATATTCTATTTAGCATTGATCAGCACCAGCTCACGCTGCTCTGTGTTTATGTCTGAATAGGTTACAGGTGCTCTAGTCTTTTACCAGCAGTACAGAAGAACATTACTGTGATTGAAATGTATCCATTTTTTTTTTATTCATTGTATTTTTAAAGATCACTGGTTATAACATCACAAAAAAATTTCTGTGGAACATTACCTCTCATTGTGTTCTGCAGAGATTTGATGATAATTAGTGAACCTTAGCACAAGGTGTAACACAATCGTTTTTTTCTTGAAAAACATTGTATGTCTTCTAAAACTGCTGGGTACTATGGCAACGCTTACAGTATATTATGTCTGCAATCTAATTTAGTAAATATAATGGCCTGCGGTGAGTTTTTCTCCCACTTGTCGTTATTCATCATCAAAGTCCACATTTCACACTGTGAGAAAAGGAAGGTTATTTTAGTGTTGCGCTATAATTATATGATGGTTTGGTTGCTCATTTTTCTCACCTACACATATGCTGGAAATATTTATACTGTTCTATGCAACTGAGTCAAATAGCTCATCTTACTGGACCTCAGTGATTAGAAACTCAACCTGTACAAGAAGTAAGCTTATATATCTTATATATCACATTTTAATGCACATTTACAATTTCTTTTGCTGAATATAAGATTTAGTCACTAATATTTGGCATTTATGAAGCTTTGGGCACTTACTCACTTTTTTTTATTTTAAGAACTCAAAAAACATTATTGAGCTGCAGGGAAAAAAATTAAATAAAGTGCTTAACCCATAGGCAACCTGTAGCACTCCAGATGTTGTGACTTCAAGTGCCATCATGCTTTGCCAGATATTAGCTCTGTCTATACTGTTGGAGAATGCTTTAATTTGTAGTTTAACAACTCATGGGGCTAGATTTAATAAGGGGTGAGTTTATCAGCAATTAGAAATCACCAGCCATCGCTGCTATTTTCCGGTGATTTGGGTTTCCAAATCGCCAGGATTTACTAAGGGGCGTTTTGGGCTGGCAATTTATAATCAACAGCGATGTGGCTGAGGCTAACACAGTAGAACAGTTTAAATATGCTTGGGATAAATATAAGGATATCCTAAATCTTAAACTAAATTGAGGGTAAAGAGGTCAGTATAGTTTTAAAAAAAACAAATGGGCAGACTGGATGGGACATGTGGCTCTTATCTGCCGTCACTTTCTATGTTTCTATGATGTGTAGCGATTTTTAAAGAGTTAAATTGTCACAATCTTGGCTTTTAAGCATGGTGATTTACCTTTAAAAATTACTGCACTCTGCTCCTCCGTAAAATATAAAAAAAATAAAATAAATCTGTGTCCATCCGAAAATGACTCTCACTCATTATTGGTCCCCTATATATACCCTCTGATGAACAGTATGAAGATTTTTTTTAGTAATATTTTTATTATTTAACCCAGCATTATAATACTATTTATAAAGATTTGTGGGACACGATATTTTAATAGGTACATCAGGCAACATTATAGAAATTTAGGTAATGGGTCACATTAGGTTAAATTTGTAAACGGGGCACATTGTAGTAATGTCACTTACAGGACACATTTAGTTCATATAGGAAACGGCACATTTAGTTAATAAAGGAAACAGGGCACATTTAGTTAATACTGAAAACAAGGCACATTTTTATAACTATTGATATGGGCACATTAATATAAAGTATTTATTGAGCAACATGTTTAGTAAATATTTATGGGGTCACATTATCTGTGTTGCGGCATGCCATTAACGATATTGTGCGATTTTTAAAGGGCTAAATCGCGGTGATTTTCAATAGAAAACCACCGCAATTAGCCCTTTAACAAATTGCAGCAAATCGCTCAGATTGAAAAAACCTAAGTGCTGCATGGCTGAAAGCCTTAGCCATGCTGTACTGATCGAACTACAAGTATCAGCAAAGCTGACCCTTGTAGTTCTATCAGCACAACATGGTAAGACTTCTAACAATGCAGCGCTGTGTGTAGTGTGTGAAAAAAAACCCACAAAGCACAAAACATATATTAACCCCTAAAATCATTTAATAAAGTATGCATGATGTAAAAAATAAATATTCTCTAACTTAAAATGTTCCCTAAATGTGTGCACTTAGCTCCGGTGGTGATCTCTCCTAATCTAAGTGTAATGTGTGCAGTGTATCGTGTGTAATAAAATTAATAAAAGGTTTGTGCACTCACCGTTTGATGTCCGCATCTTGGGAAGCGTTCTGTTCTTCATTGGAGTCTGTGGTCAGCTTGCTTGAAGTGTCCGGTCCAGTTCTCTGGATGTTTCTCTTTGTTGCCACGACGCTGGGAACCTCCTCTTCTTCATCCGGCCTGCTTCTAATGATGAATAGGTCACTAGGGGGCAGTGTTTTATATAAGAGATGACGTCAGCCCACTCTGTAACTGACGTCATCTCTTATATAAAACACTGCCCCCTAGTGACCTATTCGTCATTAGGAGCAGCCTGGATGCAGAATAGAAGGTTTCCAGTGTCATGTCAACAGGAGAAGATCCACAGAACCGGACCAGATCCTCCAATGAAGATGAAAACAGAAGAAGACATCCTACTATGAACCAAAGAAGGCTTCCCAAGATGCTGACATCAAATGGTGAGTGCACAAACCTTTTATTAATTTTATTACACACGATACACTGCACACATTACACTTAGATTAGGAGACATGATCACCGGAGGTAAGTGCACACATTTAGAGAACATTGTTAGTTAGGGAATATTTTATTTTTTACATGCATACTTTATTAAATGATTTTAGGGGTTAATGTATGTTTTGTGCTTTGTTTTTTTTTTTCACACACTACACGCAGCGCAGCATGGTTAGAAGTCTAACCATGTTGTGCTGATAAAATTACAAGGGTCATCTTTGCTGATCCTTGTAGTTCGATCAGTACAGCATGGCTAAGGCTTTCAGCCATGCAGTACTTAGGTTTTACACAGACAAAAATACGTCTGTTATACGGACATGTGTTTTTGTCAGTCCCGAGAGGAAATCACAATAGAATCGAACCTCTCTGGCTGCGATTTTATTTTTGGTGATTTCTAGGCGATTTCACCGCAATTCGATGAAATCGTCCTTAATGAATATCAAAATTTGTGTCTTTAACATAAAAAAAAATCAAGACCGCGATTTAAACACGCACGATTTCAAATCACACTCAAATCGCGTGATTTGGAGTTTAATGAATATGGTTTGGCAATTTTTTTGCCCCAAATCACGCGATTTGAGGCGATTTAGGCAAAATCGAGTTTAATGAATGAGGCCCCAAATCTGTTAATACGGCCCGGTATGTGTATGTATTTATTTGTGTGTGTGTGTGTGTGTGTGTGTATGTGTGTGTATTTATTTATTTATTTATTTGTGTGTGTGTGTGTGTTTTGATTCAGATTTTGTTTGCCATTGCTATGATGAGTGTGTGCCACCAAATAAGGGAAACAGAGAAAGACAGAGAAGAAAAGGATATCCAATTGTTATGTCGACAGTCAAAATGTTGACAGTTGAGTATTAGTATTGCATATATATTACATTTATATTACTACATTTCTTATGTTTTTTACAAGCCATCATGCACTGTTATTGGTCCCTGAGAACCAGGGTTGAGAAACACTGGTCTAAGACCATTCATTAACAAAATATGAAATATTTTACATTTTATTTAAATCGCTTTTCTCAATCCATATTAATGTTATTTTATATGTGTAGTTTGTTTTTGGTTTTTTTTGTTTTATTTTCTTTATTAACAAGTCAGCATCATACACATGAATGCATTCCAAATACATTGTAATTTCCAAAGATATTAGTGGGATCCATACAGGAAAAAAACACAAACAATATCTTAGAGGACACAAACATAGAAATGCTCTTCATTTGGAATAATGTAATACGCATTAAAAGTATGATTAAATCACAATTAACTTAATAGGACAACCTAAACACAGATTGGTGGGTCGTTAGCTATATCTCTTAAAAGGTACCATGAAGTAAAATGGAAAGTGTCATATAGTTGGCATTTGATGGAAGGCGCTAAGGTACTTATATAACTTTCAACAAACGAGTATAAGATGGTTTGTCTATGTAGAATAACCCATGCCAAGCGTTAATATAATTAAAAAACAAGATTGTATTAAAAGTAAAAATAAATGGACAAAATTAATAAACAAATAAAAAGCAACAGAGTTTCTGATTAGTCTGCCTATAGAATTCAAGTAAACCCTGCAGGGTGCAACTTACCCAGGTTGAAAAGAACTTCTCAGTTTGGCGCTCTTTATCAAGTGTAGCCTCCAGCCAGTCCATACAAAACATAAAATATTTTATCCTGGAACAATGACCATGGCGGGACTGTTGGACCACACCTGCAAAATGGCTTTTCGTGCCGCTGCACCATTTGCTAGTAACAGTTTTTGCCCGCCTTGCACTAAACGCTGCCCCTCAGGTATGATACCCAATATTGCCCACATAGGATCCAAGCAGACACAATTAGTGAGGAGGATCATGGCATAATTATGAATACGAATCCAGAACCTACCGATGATGGGGCATCCCCACAGACAGTGGTACTTATCTGCTTCCACAGTATGGCATCTAATACAAGAATGAGAGGAAGATAGTCCCATTTGATAGAGCAAAAGTGGAGATAAATACGAATGGTGGTAGATATTTAAAAAAAAGCTCTGTATAGGAACTGGCTGGAAGCAACTTGCAAGACATGGTGAAACCTTTCTAAAGTTTTGGAATAGTTAAAGAGGGAAATATTGTTTGCCAATGTGCTATTCTCGATTGGGCTAAGTTAAAATCTATTATTTCTAATTAAACATGGTTTAATGCAATGACAAAGCTCTATGCCTTGGCATTGTTTGCAATAATAGAACATCTAATGGGTTACTCCAATCATTGTCATCGAAGGCTTGAATGACTCCAGAGATATAGTGCCTCACCTGTAGAAATGCCATTGGATATGACCTCACGATTTCAAATTTCAAATCAGTGTATGTCATGGGGCGTTTGTTTTCTTTATCAATTAGCCAATATATCTCAGCCCTCCCACCTTCCAGATCATGAATGGGTAGGAAGCCATGACATTTTGGAATGTTGTGTTGTGTAAGAATGTGAGGTGTATTGTCTTATAAATATGTATTGTTTGTTTATGTCTTAGGATACACCATACTTTCCTTGTGTACCATAGTAGAACATTATCTTTTATAGTGGGTGGTATCTCCTGGTCCTCTTGATGCAAAAAATTTGTCAAAGAAGATCCCGACAAGAAATCACGTTCAAAGGATGTATGAGCATATGTTTCTCCCTCCTGGATCCAGTCTTTAATATATCTTAAGTGTGCCGCATAGCTATAATATGTAAGGTTAGGAAAGTTGATACCACCATTGTTTTTTGGCTGCTGCAATTTAAGCAAACTTATTCTGGCTCTCCATCCTTTCCAAATAAATTTTCTAAACATGTGATTGAATTGATTAATGTCCTTTTTCTTCAATAGGATTGGCAAAGCCTGCAGCAAATACAGCAAACGTAGAAACACCACCATTTTGATAAGATTGGCTCGACCAGTATAAGAGAGAGGTAAACCCTCCCAGCCCTTGACCTCCCTCTCAGCGCTCTTCAAAGCCAGTGAAATATTCGCTGAATATAAACAGGAAGGAAGTTTGGGGAGTTGAATACATAGGTACTCAATTTGTTTGCCGGCCCATCACAATGAGAGGGATTGTACCCATTCTGGGATACTTACATGTGGAATTAAACATAGAGCAGTGGATTTTTCCATGTTCATCCGGGAGCCCAAAATGCTTCTAAATTGGTGTAATAGGTCAAGAATGCGAGCGAGAGGAATCAGGATTGGACACATAGAGAAGCACATCATCAGCAAAGGCCGTAGTCTTGACTTTTTTTGTACCTATCTGAATGCCTTTGAATAGAGGTAATTTGTTCAACAATCTGAGGAGTGGGTCTATGGCTAAATTGAAAAAAAGGGGTGACAGGGAGCATCCCTGCCTCATACCCCTCCTCATCAAGATAGGAGAACTTTTAAGTCTGTTAACTATTAGATATGTGTATGGATCTAAATACAGCTGACATATACAAGTTATAAAATCTATTCCAAAGCTCCTCATAGCCAACACCTTAAACAAATGAGGCCAAAGCACTGTATCAAATGCCTTATTTGTGTCAAGACTTACCAAGACGTTATTTACATTTGGGCTATGGTGGGCTTGAATGACCGCTGCAATTGCTGTTCGGATACCCTTTACAGATTGGCGGCCAGATACGAACCCCAATTGGTGTGATGTCATTAAGTCGGGTAAGATTCCTTGCAATCTCGAGGCTAGAATCTTAGTTAGTATTTTGAAATCAACATTTAATAACGAGTTTTGGGTGATATGATGACACCAACTGAGGATCTCTCCCAGGTTTAGGCAATAAAATAGTGTGGGCCTCATTAAAAGATTTTTCGCTTCGCCCTTGATTTAAAAATACATTGTACAAATCTTGTAGGTATAATATTTGGGCCCATCAGTTTATAATATCCCACCGATAAACCGTCAGGGCATGGTGCTTTATGAAGAGGTAGAAGTTTCAAAACTTGGGCAATTTCCTCCTGTGAGACATTTCCCTCTAGCATCTCTCTCTGTATAGCATTCAGTTTCGGTAGTTTAGCTAGATTAAGTAAGTTATCTTGCTGATTAATGTCAGTTTGGTGGCTTTCATTTAAAGTCTTATAGTATGATTCAAATTGGGAAATAATATCTTCTGATTTAGTTAGAATAGATCCATCCAAATCTGATTTTATGGCTGTGATGTAGGATTTTGATTTACGGGCTTTAGACATACTGGCCAATAAGTGGCCCACTTTGTTGCCCCACCTATAATAGCGTTGTGTGACAAAGTCACAACTTTGTTTGGCCTGGGCAGTAAGATGTTGGTCTAAGACCTTCCTTTTCCTGATATATAGCTGATAATGATCTTCCGATGATGAGTCCAAATATGTCTGAAATCCCTCTGCAACTGTCGCCCGCATTCTTTCCCCCAAAGACTTGGCTTCTCTACATTTCCTGGAGATGTAGCTAATAATGTGCCCGAAAGGACAGCCTTAGTCCCCCTATTTAACATGTAGGTATCGTTTAAAGTCTTCATTAGTGACAAGATATTCAAGAAATCGCCAAAACCGCAAAGAAGTCTGAGAGGTCGGTAGGGCTATCTCAAGATACATCGGTGCATGATGATGATAATAATATCATATAGCTTAGCCGATACAATACCATTAATAATAGCATCCGAGGTCAAAAGTTAGTCAAACCTAGATAGAGTACGATGTACCCCGAAACAAAATGTAAATGATCTATCCGTTGGATTTAATAACCTTCAAGGGTCTGATAAACTAAAATTTAATGTAAAAGCAGACATTGCCAGTCCATCTCTATGTATGTGGGAAGCCAAAGGGGGGGATCTGTCTATCCTAGGGTCCATTGTTGCGTTGAAATCGCCTCCAATAATCAGCAAATTTGTTCGATGTAATAGCCTTGCCCTAAGATCCCCCAGAAACTGCCCTCCACCCACATTAGGTGCATAAACATTTACCAATGTGTATGAAGTGTGGTTAATGGAGACATCCTGAATGATAAATCTACCTTCTGGACCCAGGAAGAGGCTGCCCAGTACACAATTTAGATTATTTCCTATAAAGATAGAAACCCCCCTTTATTTATTTTCATAATTTGCTGAGACACACTGCGCAATCCATGGTGCCTTAAGGGAGGGATCCTTTCCCGCAACCCAATGGGTTTCTTGTAGAAGCACTAAGTCCGGCTTAAGACGTTTGAGATGTGTTAATACTTTCTTTCTTTTAATTGGGGTATTTAGCCCTCCCACATTCCAAGACAGTATTTTAAATTGATTCTGAGTGTGTAAAGTCAAGGTGTTGTGTGTGTGCGTTGGCATGGTCATCCTACCTTTATCCAGGGGGGAGTCCGCAGATAGATGCCAGACATTCCATGTTAAAGAGAGTGCTCCCTGGGCCTCAAAAGAAAAGACAATCCACAGGTGAGGCACATTATAGATAAATTACCTAAGTTGTCCACGAAGAGTAAAATGAGTAAATAGCATAACAAGCAATAATGCACAATACTGACTATTTCTTTTTCATAACTTTTCCAAACCAAAACTATTTGAACTAAAGGGTCCCATATACCGAGAACCTGAGCTCTAAGTAATAACAAGTACCAACAGGTATTAACAAGTAGATCTTTCAAAAATAAATAGATCATCAATTATTAACATCTAAATGAACCCCCCGATATAAGTGTGTAAACGTAGATGCTTTTTGATTAATGCAAAGAGATTAATGATCGTGGCTCTTTAAGCATCCATTGGTCTAGGAGGAGATACTGGAAAGTTTTGTATATAAACTTAGCCTCTGCAGGGTCTGCAAAATAATGGGTCTGCCCATCTTCATGAATACAGAGTTTTGCGGTGTACAATAATGCAAATCTGCGCTTTTGATTAAACAATGTCTTACATACTTCTGAAAATTCCCTACGCTGTTGGGATACAAAGACTGAAAAGTCTTGGAAGATAAGAATCTGTACACCTTCTATAGTGAGATTAGATAGACAGCAATATGCCGCAAGAACAGATTCTTTTGCTCGATAATCTAAAAATTTAGCAATAACTGGCCTGGGTTTACCTAGGGGTCTCGGGTAATCTGACCCCATCTGTGTGCCCTTTCAATTTGAATGGGCCTGGCTACAATGTCCAGTCCCAGAGCCACCGGAATTGTGGTAGTTAACATTGCCAATAACCCCTCTGCTTCAGAGATTCTGACAACCTTATGAACCTTAGATTATTGCGGTGATGCCTGTTCTTCAGGTCATCAACCTTCTAGGACAAAGTTTTGATGGTTTGGGTTTAGGAATCAATTATGTTTCGTGTCTCAATTTGAAGATCTTCCAGATCACTAGAACACTGCTCTAGTTCAACTATTCTAGTGGAATGGGTCTCAATTCTGGCCATAGAGGTTTCATATAAAATTTGCATATGTTCTAGTTTCTTGTCTATTAATGGCATCAGACAATTTGACATTTCCTTTGCCATTATAGTTAATTGCTCTTGAGACAGTGGCACTTGTTCTATGGGTATAGAGGGGGGAGAAGGAGGTCCCTCCGAGTCATTCCTGGAAGGCAAGGATTGAGAACTTTGGGCACTGCTGTTTGTTTTTGGCAGACTTGGCCGCAGCACCGGCCTGCAGGTTTTTTGGAGGCATAGCTTCCGAGAATCTGTCCATGTCCTAAGGGCACTGAGCAGATAAGTAGGGACAGATTAGTTTATTATCTCGGATGGATATTATATGTATACTCTGTATATATGGGTTTTTTGTTTTTTTAAAATATTTCCCTCCCAAGACTTTTACTAGCGCGATTACATGGTGAACTCCTATAGGCTAATCAACATTATGGTATTCCCATTATGGAGGGTGAACAATTGTTTTTTAGGATCACGATGTCAATTGTATACCTTTAAATTACAAACAAAAACCTGCAAATACAGATATTCCTTAGGTGTAACAAAGAGAGAGGACTGTATTAGTAAGACCAGAGAGAGGCAGACTAAAGGAAATATCAACGGTGTGAAATCAAACTAGGTATTTAACAAATGAGCTTGCAATCAGTTAATCCACAAATAAGAAAAGCCTTTACAAGTACCTAAGTGGTAAGGTTTTGCATGGTTACTGTATCCGGGACTGTTCAGGTTTCCGCAAATTGTCAAGACCAGTAGCAGTCCTACAGAGAAGTCAAGGAAGTATAATGCTGGGCTTTATCTTCTCGCCGTCTATGACTCCAACTATCTGCCATCCACCTCTTATTTGTTGAGAATGTCCCAGTGAATAATCCTTGTCTAAGTGTCCCAAATCTGGCATTTGCCTCGCACAGCCTCTTAATCTGTTATTTAATCCCAAATCACGTTACAGTTAGTGAGTAGCAGGTAGCAATATAGAATCACCCGGTTCAATTAGGGAGTTTGGTTTTTAATAAACATAAACATACTGTAATTCAAATTAAAAAAGTTAATTCAGGCATCGCTCTTCATTCATATCATTATAGAAAGTGACGGCAGATAAGGGCTACATGGCCCATGCATTCTGCCCAGTTGTTTATTTAAAACTATACCCTAGACCCTTTTTTACGCTCAATAAATACCTTTGAGATTTAGGATTTCCTTATATTTATCCCAATAATGTTTAAACTGTTCTACTCTGTTAGGCTCTACCACCTCAGATGAGTTATTCTACGGTCAACTACTCTTTCAGTGAAATAATGTTTCTGATTATTTTTAGTCACTCGGGACCAAATCCAGAACTAAGTATGACAGCGAAGTTACGCAAGCTGCTTGCGTAACTTTGACTGTTTGTACGTTCTGCGCATGCGCATGGTGGATGTTACACATCGTAACTCTGGTCGGTCGTAACTATTTCGTAACTATGTACGAAGGGGCGTGTCAACCCTATGCTAGCTGTAAATACGCAATGGAGGCAGAGGGACGCATTTAAATTGTACAGTATGTGCTGGGTTAGGCAGTTTGGTCAGGACACTACGTATGAGCTATGCTTGTAAAGGTTGAGGTAGGGTTTCGTAGTCGTAAAACAGCTAAATTACGAGCGACCGAGTGGACTGCCTGGGGGAGTGCATAGTACTTAAGATCGCGTAAATACGGTACAAGATCATACTTTAAGCAAACTTAGGTCTGGATCTGGCCCTAGGACACTGTCTGTGTTGTATCTTGCACTAGGATGCTGTATGTATTGAGTTGTAGTAACTAGAAAGATTTCTGTATTGGTGGAATTCACTAAGATGCTGTCTGTATTGGGTAGCAGTCACTAGAATGCTGTCTATATTGGGTAGCAGCCACTAGGATGCTCTTTCTATCAAGTGGCATCCTCTAGGATTCTGTCTGTATTGGTTGTGATCAAATTGGTTACCTGTATTGTGTTGTGGGGACTGGGGTGCTGTCTGCACGCACCAATTACACCTAAATTTTAAGTTTAGAACCTTGTACTATGTCTTTAATAGAAGTTATTAGTTCTCTTGTCTTCTCATAGTTCTAAAGTTGGCCATACACTAGAGCGATTATCAAAAAACGCATGAATTCGGCGATAATCTTGCCGATTTTTCCTCTATAGTCCCAAATAATATCGGCACCATACATCACATTTGTTGCATACAATAATCGTGCGAAAGTTTTAAAAAAATGCAGATTTTTGGTCTACTTTTGTCAGCTGCAAAATATCGCTTTTGCCCATACACAGCACAATAATTTTATTTTATCGTTGGATTTTCTTTACAGATTTACATAAAGGGCAGTCGTTACCATGTGGGTTTGATTGACGTAGACGATTGGAAGTATAAATATAACTTCCTGTTCTAGCTTGCTCTTTGTTCTTTGCTGCCGTGATGGATGCAAATACGAAAGGTCTTGGAATCTTTGCTCTTTCTATGGTTATTTTAACCCAGCAAGAACAGAGAAAAACGGCAAATATTCTTCGCCATCGAAAATGTTGGTTGAAGGAATGGCTAAAGTAAAGGGAACCAGTTGATATACTTCACTGCAACAAATCCATGTCCCACAGCTCTTGATGCACAAGGATGGACCTGCATATATAAACAGGTGTTTTAAACACAGATGCTGCATGAAATGTCCCAGTTCATTTGCATAAGCACGCCTCTACTTCACCATAAATTTATAGCCAAACATGTAACAATTATCGTGAAATGGCCATATACTATACGATTTTTTAAAAAATCTGGTGCTTTTTATCGTTTTAAATCAAACATGTCAAAAGATCAAATAATCGTTCAGAAGCCCTTTTTGGACAATTATTGGATTCTTGTTCGAAAAATCATTACCATACACTTTAGCGATAATTCGGGGCCTTACGCAATAATTGAAGGATCAGCCCAATAATCGCTGTAGTGTATGGCCAGCTTAACTGTTATATGTTTTATTAGCCTTATCTAACACTAATGTGGCTAGAGAAAATGATGTGTTCACCATGTTCACTTTTGACGACACAAGGGCACTACAAATATTTTTACCAGAAGCACTTTAGGATCCCAATCTGCCCCTGGTTGTCAGCTTATCTCAGTCACAGTAGTGACTGGGTTTTGGGTATCGAAGACCATTTGTAAGAATTGGTTTGGTAGTGATACAATTGCAAAGATGGATGGATATTGCCGAATCCTTTGGTCAAGATCTCAGAATCCAATCCTATGGGCTCGATTCAATTACATTCAAGCACCATGTTAGACGGGAAAAAGCTTGCAGTGCGCTTTTTCTCTTCTATTGTGGTAGCCAAAGCAAGCAGATTTTTATGTGCACTTGAGTGGGGTGCGCATAAATATCCCTGCAAAAAAATTAGCACCATTACCTTTGCACCATGAATAACGCAGTGCGCAAATGTAATTGAATCGGGTCCTATGAGTGCTTGGGTATGGGGTTGATATTAGCAGTTGCTAATAGGAGTTGGTTTCACAGCTCAGCTACCGGTACTGATTTATTCATGGTGGTGTCTGACATCTCTTTGTACTTGTCTTAATGAAATCACGGTGTTCCAGATTTACATGCTGTGCTCCAATAGTGTGTGCTGTGCTCTCCATAAAATAGAAGCTTAGGATATTGCCTCTGATTCAGATCCCAGCCAGTAAGATGAATTTGTCCCATCAGGAGAGTCAGGCAGCACCTGCAATCCTGCTTTCATCTAGATCATTTTGACAGAAAACATCACAAATCTGTTGGTTCAGCAACATCAATTATATCAGGAAAACAGTGCACCTTGTACACCAGATGTGTCTGTTTGATCCACAATGTTTGAAAGACAAAGTTATATTTAAAAGAAGAAATTCCACGTCTACTGTGGCTTTCCCTGCTAATGTATTCACCACTTGTTCCTGTGCGTGATTGATATGCAGTGGATATAATGTTTATTATGATAGAATTAAAGAGAAAAGTTATTTGCTATTTTTAAATGCCAGCTACAGACAACTGACAAACAGCAGAAGAAAAATAAATCTCCTATAGATGTCTCCTCATTTCACTCCCAGTAACCACCTACTGTGATGTGCTATAACCTTCTCAGAAAACCACATGAAATTATAACTGTACAGTTTATTGATTATGGAGAAAAGTATAATCCTTTTAGGCAATGAGTTCAATAGTTCTTGACCTTCTTTGAAAGTCCAGGCGTCCTGGATAAACTGAATCAAACAGTAATTCTTTTAACAAAAGACCTTCTAGCTGGACCCTTTAATATAAAAAAAAAAAAAAACAAAAGTACAGATTTACTTTATTAAAGGTGAATATGAGCAACTGTCTTTCTTATAAAGTTGTACTGTATATTGTTAAATGAACAAAATGAACAGCTAAATTTTGTGTGGTCAGAGCCAGATAAGTGTACATATTTCTAATAAAGCCATAGGTGTCACTGAAAATAATTAAAATGGATACAGGGGTTAAGCAGAGCTCAAGGGGACCTGTCATTTCAATTGATCAATTTCAATTAGGTCATTCTTGAGAACGGTGTTAATGTCAGGACACGGTTTTAGGGTCAGGTTAATTATATTTATAATCTGTGATTGTAAGAAGTATGTGGTCAGTTCAGGAGTTTTACTTATGCAAAGTTAGCTTTTTAAAACATAAATGTTTCAGTACAGTAACAATGTTCCAGATTCACAGTTCCGTAGTTTTCGTCTTACATACATTGTTTTAAGAATTGAGTTACTACACATGCATAGTAGCTTATTTATGCTTTCTACATACCATTTCTGTACGTAGATTGCGTAAGCGCAGTCTTTAGACTGTACTTATGTAATCTACGTACAGGAATGGTACATAGAAAGCAAAAATAAGCTACTATGCATGTGTAGTAGCTCAATTCTTAAAATAACATATGTAAGACGAAAACTACGGAACTGTGACTCCGGACCAATGTTTATAATACTACTGTGGATCCATGGGCAGTATGTCATGTTAAATATTTGGCCTGTTTACAGAAGAATACCTTTGCACGCACTTTTTTAAGTTGCGGTGGGCTACAGGAATGGGCTGTGGCAGACTGATGAAAGTTAGGGTTAGGCTCATACAAATGGAAGGTAAGGGTTAGGCTGCGGAACGTGGAGGCTTAAGGTTAGGCAGATATAAGAAGAAGGTTAAGGTTAGGCTGTGGGATATAGAGGGTTAAAGTTAGGCTGATGGAAAGGGAGGGTTAAGCTACAGAAAATGAAGGGTTAAGGTTAGGCTAATAATAAAGAAAGGTTAGGGTGAGGGATAGGGGGAAATACTACCTGTCACTGTTGGAGCAATCAAATCCAGATTTGTTTCAGTGTCCACTCTGTCTTTTCTGCTCCTAGACAAAGCCATGTTGAACTTCAAATTCAAAACTACCATTTGCATCCACATTGCATCATGATTTGTTCTGGTGCAGATTTGCACCTTTTTGGTCAGTTAAGCTGGACATACACTAGAGCGATTATCACCCCGATCACCCAGTTATCAGGTGATTGGGCAAATAATCGCTGTATTTAATGGTTAGAATCAATTTTTCAAACACCAAATAAGCGCACCAGAAACACTCTGGTACGATTAATTTGATCTTTGAACATGTCTGATATATATCGGGAGCAAGCTGCCAATATTTTAAGGGAGCCAATCAGCTATCTGAATGGCTCCCTATTCTTCAAAGCTGCTGCTGCAGATCTATGTATTATACTGCTCTGACAGCTTTGAAGCTACAGTATCAGAGTTGTCAGAGCAGCATAGTACAAGCTCTGGCACCCCTTCTTCCCCCCTTTATCAGTCCCGGCAGGAGAGGTGTATGGTGCCGATAACGGACCAGTCCAGGGGTGTTCATTAGATAGATTTTTGTTTGTTCAGTTTATTTGTATGTTTGCATCAGTTGAACCATTTTTTATTATATACTATCATTTTTTTTGCATTTAATTTGCATTTAACAGTTTTATTTTATTTCATAAATTAAGCTTTCAAACTAAGAAAGGCAGATGATGAAGGGTGAAGGTAAAACATAGAAGAGCAGAAAGTCTCTTGCCGAGGTTACCTTATTATCCTCTCTTTATTAAATCTTCCACCCCCACTCATGCAGATGTGCCTGAGGTAGGAGAACAATCTTCAAAAAGCTCTTCTCAAATCAAAGAAATGTTAATCATTATGCTGTTCATTTTAATGATGATAATCCAGTATTGATTCACAGCTACTGCAACAGAGAGGAAAAACAAAAGAGGATTGTGCCTGATGGGAAAAGCAAAAAAAAAAATCTCAAATCAATGTTAATCATTATGCTGTTCATTTTAATGATGATAATCCAGTATTGATTCACAGCTACTGCAACAGAGAGGAAAAACAAAAGAGGATTGTGCCTGATGGGAAAAGCAAAGCAAAAA
>WWET01002131.1:127296-147084 GCA_011038615.1 Limnodynastes dumerilii
ATGTCCGCCCCCACCCTCCATCTGCCCCAGTGATATGCCACTGTGTCTACCCACAATTGTCCGCCTCCATCTGGCCCCATTATATGCCAGTGCCTGCCTCCAATGTCTGCCCCCAGTCTCCATCTGCCCCAGTTATATGCCAGTGTGTCTGCCCCCAATTGTCAGCCTCCATCTGCCCCCATTACATGCCAGTGCCTGCCAGTCCCGAAAGCGGGACTGTCCCGCTGAAATCAGGACAGTTGGGAGCTATGGAGTCATATTTCATCTGTTGCAAACAGTATTAGAGTTGAGAGGTGATGTTTACTATCCCAAGTCTAAATAACAGTGTGATAGTAAAGCAGGTCAGTATCTGTGTGTAGTAAGCAATTCAAAGATATATCCCTGCATGCAAAGAATACAATTACTCCCCCCTAATCAAACTAGAGTGAAACATTGCCTGCAATTAAAGGGGGTTGCAGGGACTGACAAGGGCGTGTTTTTGCAAGTGTGCACAATCCAAACTGAATGTTTGCTTAAGTACACACAATTTCAGCCAAATCATTTTCACCAGCTACAAGATATATCTAAGTCCAGGATGATACAGATGGTCAAGGCTCCACAAAATATTAAAAGCATATGCCTACTATTATGTAGTCCCCCCCTATCCCCCTTGTGCTGCTTAAACAGCTCTGACTGATTGGGGTATATTTAATAAAGTCGATTTTGCAAAAAAAAAAGACCGAAGTCCCAGGTCTTTGCTGGCGATTATGTCATTGCCGTATTCACTAAAGGCAAAGTCCCGGGACTTCAGCCTTTTGCAAAATCGACCAGGCAAACATTGCTGGACAGAAATCGTCCAGATGTTTGCCATAGAAAAAATACTATTCGCCGTATTCACTAAAGGCGATTTAACTAAATCTCCTTTCGTTCGTCAACAAAGCGCCGAAAATAAAAGCGCCTTTTGTGTGGGGCGCTTTTATTGAAAACATTGTAGCAGAAAAACACGTCAATATATTTGACATGTGTTTTTCTATGTCCCAAAGGCAAGCGCAGCATGTTTGGAATGCTTAGCATGGCTGCGCTGATAGAACTCCTAGGCTCATCATTGCACGTTAAACCTTCTAAGCATGCTGCGCTGTATCCTGTGTAAAATAAAAATACAGTGTCCAATAAACAAACAGAAATACATTTACATACATGTGTGCCTAAAATAAAAATTTACAATGCATAATATTTCCTACTCTGTAAAACTACTACAGGTGGCCACACTATTTTGTATTAAATACCTTTTAAACTAAAGTGTGATGCATAAAGTAAGAAAAAATCTTTCAGACTCACCGTTTAGCTGTCATCATTCTTGGGACTCGTTGCTTGTAGTTTCTTTTTTCTTTGCCGGTTATTTTCTCCTGTTGCTTGAAGAATCTTGTCCGCTTGCTAGAAGATGTTCTGGTCCTCCCTTCTGCTCTTCGGCCTCTTCCGGCACTTGCCCCGACGACATGCTCTGTCCTCTTCTTGGGCACCGCTACTAATGACCATTCAGACACTAGAGGGCACCATTTTATAGAAATTATGACGTCATAAATACTAGAGCCCACTAATGTAAATGACAATCTTTAAGCAACAGGAGAAGATTTACTGCAAAGAAAAAAGAAACTACCAGCAACGAGTCCCAAGAATGATGACAGCTAAACGGTGAGTCTGAAAGATTTTTTATTACTTTATGCATCACACTTTAGTTTAAAAGGCATTTAATACAAAACAGTGTGGCCACCTGTAGTAATTTTACAGAGTAGGGGGAAATATTATGCATTGTAAATGTTTATTTTAGGCACACATGTATGTAAATGTATTTCTGTATGTTTATTGGACACTGTATTTTTTTTTTTACACAGGAGACAGCGCAGCATGCTTAGAAGGTTTAACATGCTGACGCTGATATAACTACAAGGCTCAGCAATGCTTGTAGTTCTATCAGTGCAACAATGCTAAGCATTCCAAACATGCTGCGCTTGGTTTTGTTTTGTTTTTTAATATAAAGCAACGGCAATTTTTCAAAGCGATTTTTAAAAAAATCGATGCATATCGACGGGGATTTTAAATAGCGGGTAAAAATCGTCGGTTAGTGAATACCGCGATTTTAACTAAAAAATTGCGGTAAAATCGCAGCAAGACTGATCAATTTTAAATCGCTTGCAAAAAGCGACTTTGGTAAATATACCCCATTGAAACAAGACCTCTGAAGGTATCCTGTGGTGTCTGGCACCAAGACATTAGTCACAGATCCTTTAAATCCTCTTAGTTGTAATATGGGCCTCCATGGTTTGGACTTCTTTTTCCAGCACATGCCGCAAATGTTTGATCGGGAGGAATTTGGAGGTCAACACCTTAAACTCTTTGGACTGGATCTAGACTTAAGAAGGTGCTTGAAATTAAGGGCCGTATACAGAGATCCATTTTCACGCCGATTTCTGTACGTATTTTTGGGTACATATCAACTGCGCATGCGTAGTAACTTTATTTACGTAGTTCACGTAGACTATACGTGCGAAAATGCCTCATGGATGGACTTGTCAATCACACGTGGGTACATAAGTCCAGATCTCCCACTTAAAATTACGCACGTGAGAATTTAAATAAAAATAGGCGGGAGGAAGCATTTTAATGAAGGAATGTGGGTGCGACTATCATGATACGCACGTACGGAGGACATATACGTACGAGAATGCACACGGAAAGATAATGGTGGTCTATGGAAGTGTAAGTCTACAAAAGCACGGATTACCAAGGGTAGTGACTGGGGTTTTGGTGTGTGTTCCTTGCTACATGATGCATTTATTTTCAATCGCATTTTCAAACAGATCTCTGGATACGGCCCTAAGAGAGGAAAGTTACTCCTGGGCAAAACCATGTTGGTTTCAGGGTGAGTCAAGTGAATTGTATTCTTTGCATGCAGGGATATATGTTTGAATTGTTTACTGCACACAGATACTGACCAACTTTACTTTTACACTGTTATTTAGATTTGGGCCAGGAAACGCCACCTCTCAACTCTAATATGTTTGTAACAGATGAAATATGACTCACCTGAAATCAACATGGTTTAGCCCAGGAGTTACTTTCCTCTCTTAATTTCAAGCTCCTTCTCAAGTCTCTTTGTCATACACTTCAAACTATTACTCAACAATGCCTTTTACATTGGGCCTGTGTCTGCAAAGACAGAGAGTGATTTTCATCTCCCAATTGACATACTTTTAATGGAACCCGAGTTATTCAACACCATTTCACACCGCAGTGTATCTGGGTCCAACCTAGGAATAACTCAGATAGCAACCAGAAAGGGGTATTAGTCTGCAGAAATTTTTAGGTAGGTGGCACATGTCAAAGCAACATCCACATGAATGCCAGAAGCCAATGTTTACCAGCAGATTCTGCCAGATTTCCTTCTACCTGTAGTGCAACCTTCAACTGTCAATGATTTTAATGATCAGTGTACAAGACCATTGGAAAATCATTTAACCATGTCGCTTATGCTATGTACTGACAGCCCAGTTAAATAAGTTAAATTGATTTTTTTTATTTGATTTATTCAAACGTATTTAGTAGTTGTTTTATTTATGACTATATATATGGTTCACCTGGGCGGCTGCCCCTGTCACACACCCCTAGTTACGGCCCTGCTAATCAACTTAACTATAGCAAAGACTAATTTAATTGACTTTATCTACCAAGGACCAAACAGAAGATATGTTGTCCATGACGGCAGTTATAACAATGAAGGATTTACTATGAGCCAAACAAGTGGTTTCTCACCGTCTCTTCCATCACAAAGAAATGTCAGTAGAACCACGTGTCACATGATGCAAACGGGAAGGATTATACTTTTACATATGCACAAATCTCCTTCCCCATCTAGCCTATTCATTCTTGCTATATGTTGACACTGTTACACTTCAGACATTTTTCACCCGGCTAAGTCATACATGTATCCGTTATATTTTTCCCAAGTTAAATAGTTCTAGTTTGCCTGTTTTGTATGTAGTGGTCTAGGCCAGGTGGTCTCTACGAGTCAGGTGTCAGGTATTATGCAGAGTCAGGTTGATGAAGTTCCCAGAGCAGCAACCTTCAGAATTTAACATCAGCAATGTGCCACCAGAGGAGATACTGGCAAGACGAGCCAAAAGTAGTTAGAAGGAAAGGAAAAGAGATAACTCTGGGGATGTATGAGTGAGGGGACATCAGCTTAAAAATGTGTTAGGCAATGCTGTGACAAGAGCCGATGGAGGTATGTATAGTGGAGAATAATAAGAGTTAGTGGACCGTATTCACAGACCGGGTGTGAGTTAGGTGCGTACAGATCCGCACCTAACTCACCCGTCCTGCCTCTATCCCCCCCTCCTTTTTAGGTACCTATTAGCACTTACGAGTACCATAGTGTTACCTTAACTATCCGTGCAGTGTTTGCACAGAAAGGTTGAAAGGTTGACATTTACAGGAAAAACAACCCGGCCATTAAGGGTTTAAAAAGGTTTTATTTATCTGTAAAATAATTATGTTTGTGTTTTTTCAGTTTTCTTAACCTTTAACTGTGTGTGGTTTTTATACACGCAAGGCATTTCAGCTGGTGGATTTTGTATCTACTGTTTGTCCATATGCTGCTATAATCAATCAATAAACTATTTTAAAAAAAAGCACCCAGCCAAATCAATTGCTAATTGTTTTTCAACATTTTACCTTGTTTGTTTGTGTGCTCATAGCAATTTAAATAGATTAGCTAATATAAAGATTCATTGGGATTGAATCAATTCAAACAATGACTTGAGAGTATAAAGGGCTATTGGTTTTTCTGGAATAAAACTTGACCAGAGCTATGATGATGATTCATTCTGAAATGTTTTACTTGATTTGAATGTCTGTGATGGAGCTGATTTCACTGCAGAATAAATTTTGTGAAACCAGACTGACACCTAACATTTTCTACAGAGTCTTTGGGGAAGATAGACTCTGGTAGACTTAATGACAGGGGTAGTATAAATAAGGTTAAGGGGTGTGGGTTGCCACTGCAAACGGCTCTTTTTCTGAAAGGGAAAGCTTGCTTTAAACTGGCTGGGAAATCGATTGTTTCTGCCTCCCAGAGGAGAAGCAATCAATCGAGGAAAGAAATAAGACACTGCGCCGAATGGTGAGTATGAATATTATTCCAACCCTTACCCTAATCCTTACAATAATTCTCCTCTTCCATTACACTAAACCTAACCATCCCCTTCCATTACCCTACCCTAACCATCGGAAATCTGAGCACCTGGAGGAAGCCCACATAGATATGGCGAGAGCATACAAGATTAAGCATTACCCTAAGAATGAAATAAAAATGACTATCACTTTAAAAGCGCCTAAAAACTGCAGCAGACCTCTCCCAAAAAGAGCCCCCCTACCTCAAGTAAATCAGAAATGGATATATATATGTATGGGGGAGGTACAGCGCTGTTTCAGTGTGTTTCACAAGAAAGAAAAATTGCACAATATCCCTATTTCTAGAGCGGCATACAGATTTCGGTATTATGAAATTGTCTCACTGTTTGTGTTTGTAGCGTTCAATAAATAATTCTTGAGGAAATCAGTTGTATTCACTGGGTATTCCTAGGTGGGTAAAGATCCTCCTCTCAGGTATCCATACATAGAAGCATAAGAGTGAGAAAAAAATAATAAAATCAAATGGAGTCAAATAAACTGATATAACTTGCTGGATGACACCAATGGTGATGTAAACACTACTCCAACTTCAGTAAGTGTAAGATAAACATATTTTACTGGGATAATTATATAAAACAAACAAATACATCAAAAACAGGGCTCGAAGATCAAAATGCAGTATTCGTACCCCTAAAGTCCCAGGAGGAATGATACGATGGTCCGTGTGTAACAGCAGCTGCCGGGACGTCCTAACAGGCGGCGGGGTGAGTAACAACACGATCGTCCATGTGGGAAGCAGGAGACGGTGACTGGAGATCCGGAGTTCCTGGTAGTAGCTGACACTTGACGCGTTTCGGGCTCCGCCCTTTTTCAAAAGTAGTCATCTGTGCAGTGAGTCCTCCTTATATCGTAGTTCAACAGCTGATATTCCACCGCTGAGTCCTAAGTGGCTACTTTTTACCTTGGGCACTGTATGCCGCTTCACAAACTACATAAGGATGATCTCACCGTTTTATAGCGAATTTCTTCCCATACCATTATCAATCGGTACCACATTATTCTTCAAAGTGCTAATAAGTGCATATATCAATACCATATATATTAATTATGATTAAACAAATAAAAAAAAACAATTAAATGTAATTTCTGTGTAATTTTCTATGTACTTTGTAATTTTTGTATATTTTGCTTTTGGTGTGCCACGGAATTCTGGGAAGGGCATAGGTGTGTCGAGGGTGAGAAAAGGTTGAGGGGCACTGATCTAAGGAATATGGGAACGGATATCAGAATAGTTCCCGACTACAGGATACAAGTTGGGATCTCAAATGGAAAGAGCCAGGATGTTCAGATGTCCATCAAAATAACCTTGGATGGCACCCCCCGTCCTCCAAAGAAAACAAGATCCGGAACCACCTACGGTACTGGGTATTCCCTAGCCGTCCCCAACTAGGTACTGACCCAGCCCAAACCTGCTTCACTTCCAAGACCGGAGGGGATTGGGTGTTACCAGGTAGGTTTGACCGTAGGTATCGGATCATCGTAGGCGATAGGAGGAAACGAGGGGGGGGTGATGTAGTTCCCATCTACATGAACCATTTCAATTCAAAATCCAGGTTCAATCCACTGGGGTCCAACATGTCCATTTCAAATATGATTTGCATTTCTGCTTTAGCTAACCTAGTGGCAATATTTTTATTCCTCCAATTTTCCTTGACTAATTTGATGCCCATAAAGTTCACAATGGAGGATGGATCACAATTATGTTTCTCCTTGTAATGTGCAGATACGAAGTGTGTAAGTGTGCCTTTTTTCATATTCCGGATATGTTCCCCCCATCTAGTTTTGAGAGCTCTGGATGTCCTACTAACATACTGTAACCCGCAACTGTACTCTAATAGATAGACGCAGTTGCGGGAATCACAGAACTCCATGGATTTGATTTTCAGAAAACTGATGGAATTCAGTTCTGGTTTCAGTATAAACATGTCCAAATCATTAGCCATGAATCTTAATACAAACGTCACACAACCACCAAGGAGAACTGCGGTTACAGTTATTATGGGAAAACCATGCCATAACATACCTAGGAATTAAATGATGCAAATGACTATCAAGTCTATATGGACTTTGGCGGGTGTGAATGACATGTCGACTGAGCTCAAGAGGTGGGGGCGTCTCATGCTTTCTTTCTTAGGCCGCCTCAATTTGTTGAAAATGATTATCTTTGATGCATTGTATTCAGTCTCTTTCTTTTTTTATAACTCATAAAAATGACAATAAAATACATTCCATATTAAGGAATTTTATATGGAAAGACAAATCTCCCCGTATTAGTGTAATAAAGCTACAGCAACCTATTAATAATGGGGGGGGGGTTAATTTGCTGAATATTAGTGTGTATAACAATGCAGCTAATTTGAGATATTTAAGGCACTGGTTACATAATCAGAATATCTATACTAATTGTGACCAGGAACAGGGTGTCACGTTCAAGGGATTAGTGGGATCTGTTCAGGGCTTCAGGGAATAAGACAGTTGAGATGGTGTAAATTGGAAGTTAGCCAGTTTAATGAAGGATGGGTGTATACAGAAAAGAATAGTAAATAATAACAATAAACAGTCTCTGAATCAAGGCGTGCAGAGCGGTAAAGGGCAATGGATGTGCACTTGGTTAAGGAAAGTCCTTGAGCAGGTGAGATACACAGGCAAGTGTGGCGAGGCTGCAAAGTGGGGCCTGAGGAGGAGGTTGAGGCTAAGGCTGGAGAGACGTAGCTGATTGGATCCAGGTAGCGGTAACAGGACAACTGTAGCTGGAATCGAGTAGTGGGTAGAATCCAGATAGTTGTAATGGAAGAGCTGGAGTGGAATAGCAGAGTGGATCTGGGTAGCTGTAGCTGAGGGCTGGAGTGGAGTTGCACTTGTAGCTGGATTGGATCAGGACTGACAACTGGACTGGACCAGCACTGTAGCTGGACTGGACCTATTGGTTGGAGGACCAGAGCGGATGAAACCTATTGGTGGCGCGGTGACACGTGGGTAATCCAAGATGGCGGCGCCCACGGACCGGGGCACCACCGCGCTTGGCGCCAGGAACCACGAGGAGGACGCCGGAGCGATGCGGTGAGTATCAGAGACTGTCACTGACTCAGTGACAGTCTCTGTGATCCTGAGCTGCAGCACCGCCGAGAGGGGGACGCGACCAGGCCGGAGCGGGTAAGTGCGGTACTTGTGACTGTGATTTGTGATACAGGGGTTTTTGGGGAATATAGACCTAATTAGCTTCATTCACCAACAATGACCAGGAGATCCCTGCGGAGATACATGACAACCCTGGAATATGAATACGTGTAAATTATAGCATATTTTGCATAAATAATTTCTCAAAACGCACAATTCGCTATTGCTACCAATCTGCAGAAATTCCAAATTTCTAAACAGTGAGGTAACCTATAACTTTGAAAGCTGGGAGGAGGGTTGTATTTTACAAAGGAAGAGGTGTAATAGAACACGAGGGCTTGAATATAAACTGTAGGGTGGTAGATTCAGAGGAAATGTGTGGAAAAATTACTTTACTGAAAGGGTGATAGATAAGTGGAATAGCCTCCCATCTGAGATGGTTGAGGCTAACACAGTAGAACAGTTTAAACATGCTTGGGATAAATATAAGGATATCCTAAATCTCAAACTAAATTGAGGGAAAATTGGGTCTAGGGTCAGTATAGTTTTAATTAAACAACTGGGAAAACTGGATGGGCCATGTGTCGTCACTTTCTATGTTTCTACATAACTTAGATAGATGGAAAGAAAACTGTTTTTTCAAACAAAAACACCTGGTTAACACAACCACAGAAAACCCTTATGTTTGCCCAGGCAAAAAAGAAATACAGTTAAATGATACCCAGGCCCAGCATTATATGTTAAAATATGCATGTTTTCACCATTGGTTTGGAAGAGTCAATTTGATATATTACTATGTAACCCTCCTTCTAAGTGTAAGGCTATTACTATTAGAGGAAGATTGCAGACCATAGCAGAATTAAGGCATTTCTACAGCAATGGATATCCCACTTTCCTGCAGTCTCAACTGATAAACTAATAAAGGCACTCCATAGTTCCCGTACAGAGAGATGCTATATAATGTTTTTCATTATGCGTATTCTTCTCCTCAAGGCTTAAACACAATGGGAAATAGAGAATCTTCAGCATGTCCAAAATGTGGGGAATTAGATACACATACATTTCATTGCTTATGGGGCTGCCTTCTTCTACATAGAGCCTGGATCTAGGTCTGCCGTTTTGTAAAAGCCTATTTATTTAACCACTAACCTTACACCAGAACACCAGAATGGGCTGTCTTTGGGACATTAGCACCTGGACAAAGGGCGGATAAGGGAAAAAGAAAGCTATTTCAGTGCTGCAGTCTTTTTGTTTAAAATGAAATGGATAGAGACCCTGCTAGAAAAAGAATTGGAGGTGAAGGCATTTTTTGACTGGTGGAAGGGTTCTATAATTACCTTAGCTCCAATTATCCAAACAAAAGTTACAGGATGTGGTAACGGATTCTGTCAAGTCAACTTTGAGTTTACATAATCTTATTTAGTTCTCTTTTATCTTTTAAAATATGGTAATTACAATGACATTCTGAGAATGAGATGTTATTATCTATGTTAGAGTAACAGACATGTAATCAGTTATTCCATTTACAAATTGATCATACTGTTTTTAATGATGCATACAAAATCTGTACTAATATATGTAATGGACTTGAATGGTATGATACTCTTAATAAAAGTGATAAAAAAAACAAAAAAGTAAAGTGTGGTGTTTATGCTAATCATACCTTGTTTCAGACGATTCCTCTTAATGTTCTTGCGGTAGGGCTGTTAATGCGGGTGTGCATACCGTTGCAGCAGGAGGTTATTGGACAGATCCGCCTTAAAAAATTTTGTAGTATGTATATTTTCCAATCCTAATGATCAGAGAACGCCCCGTTTGCGTTATTCAGGGTCCGGTCCACAATGTAATAATGAGAATGAAATTTATAAATTGAAGACTGCAGATTTGAATTTGGGGTTTTCCGAGTCTTAAATTGAGGCTTAACATACATGAGTTTTGAATTCCCATCTGCTTTCATTGCTTAGCCATGAAGGGTAAAAGGAAGTGAAAGAGAAGATTTCCACACAGGCTAAACCCCAGGGTTTCTGGAGGGAATGTCAATGCTGTATGACCCTTGTTACACAGTATGAGGTTAGGGGATATCTGCATTATAAATATGGTGTTTGTGTTAATTGGTCAGATCCAGAGCTAAGTGCACTTTAAGTCCTACTGCATAGCATATTTACGCGATCGTAAGTACTATGCACTCCCACGGTCACTCCCCCCGCACGCTCTTAATTTAGCCGTTTTACGACGACCAAACCCTGCCTTTTCAAAGCATAACCGCATTCGTACATAGCAGCATGATGGCCGTAATTGCCTAACCCAGCCCATACTGTGCAATTTAAATAGCCACCTCCGCCTCCACTGCGTAATTACGGCTAGCATAGGACTGACACGCCCCTTTGTACATTGTTACAAAATAGTTACAACCGACCAGAGTTACAATGAGTAACATCTGCCGTGCCCATGCGCAGAACGTACAAACAGTCGAAGTTACGCAAGCAGCTTTCGTAACTTAGGGGGATCTACCCCAATATGTTTAAGAGAATGACACAGGAGAACACGATGGTAACTCCAAAAAAACCAATACCAGGCGCCACCACGAGAGAGAGAGAGAGAGAGAGAGAGAGAGAGAGACACACACACACTATGGGAGCGCTAAATAAAGGGAAAATAAACTTCAGTAAAATCTGTAAAGCTGTAAAGATTAGATTGCCGCTTCACTGATTACATTTGCTGAAACGTCATATGAATTAATTATATCATAAGACCATTAGAGTTACACCTTATTGGACTTTACTGTGTCTTTCTTTGATTAGTTGTGACACCACTGTATATTGTATATAACTTGCCATATTTGCTTTGTAGCCTTTTTTGTTGTACATGTTAGTTTCAGTCTCAGACTGTACTTAAACAGAAATATTATCAATTAATTAGATAATTAACAAGCCCTAATGTTGAAACGGGGTGTAACTATAGAATCTGAATGACAGGATTTAGTAAGCTGTGTTAATGCAGAGCAAAAAAAATTATTAAAATTTAAGAGAATTGCAGGCCCTCTGTGTAATTTGCAGAAGGTCAAAAGAGTATAAAGTATTCATAAATCTGCATATATAGATAAAAGAGTTGCAAGATTCCCCTTATAGTATAGCATAAATAAATGGTTAGTCAGCACTTAAGAAAGACTGTTAATTATTGCTAAAAAGCATTGCAAACATATGGCACAAGAAACACTTCTTCAAATGCATGAGCTTATGGGAAATCAAAAACTCCTGCACATATATCAGTTAAAATGCTGAGGAATCAATCAGATAATTTTATTGTAGAGTCTATTTAATAAAAAAATAAAAAAAATATATAGGAGCACATAAACCAGTTTTCATTTCCTGCACATGTATTAATACTTTGCTCTGCATGAATTACCTCACTTGCTGAATCCTGCCATCGCAGGATGATTAGGAAAGAGTCACATACATGTGTACAATTAGAAGAAAGAAATGGATATCTAACTCAGCAGCAGTTGCATTCCTCGGTTAGAAAGTTCCTTTTCGGATGTCCCTATTTCGAATTCCCCCCAGTTTATAAAAAAAGAAATTCAGAATGGGTGAGTATGCTGATCGGCATACTCACCCATTCCATTTGGGAAACGCCGCCGCTACCACAGGACCCATACCACAAGAAAGGTGAGTAACCTCTCCAAGGTTAGGGTCAGGCTGCGGGGAAGGGAAGGTTAGGGTCAGGCTGCAGGGGAGGGAGGGTCAGGCTGCGGGAGATGGAGGGTTAGGGTCAGGCTGCAGGAAAGGGAGAATTAGGGTTAGGCTGCGGGAGATGGTGGATTAGGGTCAGGCTGCAGGAAAGGGAGGGTTAGGGTCAGGCTGCGGGGAAAGGGTTAGGGTAATGGAAGCGGAGGGTGAGGGTTAGATTTTGGGGAAGGGTTGGGGTAGTTTTTTGCCTTACCTTTTGGAGCACCGAAAGTTCAGTGTTCTGTGGATCGATTGCATGCCTCCTGAAACTGGCAGGGAGGAAACGGCACTTTCAGAATTGGGCCGTTCTAACTGTAGACGGTTAGGGTCAGGCTGCGGGGAAAGGGTTAGGGTAATGGAAGCGGAGGATGAGGGTTAGATTTAGGGTTAGATTTAGGGGAAGGGTTGGGGTAGTTTTTTGCCTTACCTTTTGGAGCACTGAAAGTTCAGTGTTCTGTGGATCGATTGCTATGCCTCATTTCGAACTGGCTGGGAGAAAACGGCCCTATCGAAATAAGGCCATTCTTTCCGGAGACCCACACCCACTCAGCAGGGTCAAATTAAGGACCACATGGGCCTGTGTTTGAAAATGCATATTGGATGGGCATGACAAGCCATGCATTAGTGTGACCTGTATTGCACAAGGAGCATATGCTTACTAACATCATGAGGCACATCTGCACTTCACAATGACTGATGGGAGGATGTGCTGTGGCTCCAAAATTGGCCATTTTTAATATTTAGAACACCACAAATCTGCGCAGTAGGAGAGCAGCAACCGAGGTGCATGGGAAAACACAGGCAGAGTACATTTGGAAGCCACACAGGAAGCTGGACAACGGTCATCATATTAATTGAGTTTCTTGATGGGCCAATTATCAGATGTAGGCCTGGGACTGTCTAGTCCTATCTGCCCCATTGTTAATCTGGCCTTGTAGCTTAGACCATCACTAAATAAACAGAAGAGAGTGTGGATATAAAATGTGAAGTTAAAGTCTTCATGGACACTTCAGTTTTGAAGATGTTATCATCAACATACATCATTAACATAAAAATCTAAATGTACAACACTGCAGCAGTCAATGGCCAACGTTTAAAAGAATGATTTAAATATTACATCTACTGCTCCCTGAAACATCTAATATGGTTTTTAATAATATACTTGCTGTATTTTTTAATACTCAGTTACAGCTGACACATAGGGAGGGCATGCTACACATCACGATTGGTAGACATGCTATTGCCCCTCCCCAAAGGCGGCGTTTTTTCCCCATTGACTTCCATGTGTTTCAGCTCTTCCCTAAGGAAACAATGGGGGTCGAACTTTTTGGCCACCCGCACCCTCCAGGAGGTGACCCTGACACTGCTGCGTCACTTTTGCTCCGAAATTGCATGAGACGCACGCGTCCCTTCCCCCTGAAAGCGCATTTGCCTTTGGCCAATATTAGTGAAAACAATATTGTGAGCTGTGAGGTGGTATAAAATGACTGGAAATGAATGTTATTGATGCTAATCATATCATAGGGACAAACACATGTACAAATGACATGATTTTAGCTGTTTTTGAGGGTTATTTTGCCAAAAACAAAAACACAACAAACATATAGAAACAAAGCCAAAACAAAAACATGGGGGCTACATCAGCAGTCAGTCTGAAAATGTAGGTAATTGAAGGCATAATACAGACAGCTTTGAGCCTCCAAGCAATAATACAATTATTTTAAGTATGTCACTTAGCAATCATGTTTCTACAAATCCCAGACAACATCAAAATTCAAAACAGAGGTAATTAACACGGTACAGCAAAAATCACCAAACAAAACATCAACAGGAATAATCAGGCAAGCTTAAATTATTTCAAATAATTAAAGATTACCATGACAAGGTGAATAACTAGGATGCATCAAACTCTTTCATGAATATTCAATTACATTTCTGTGCGTCTTATCAGTCTTTGCTGGATTTGGTTTCCTCGTTCTTTATATTATTTTGTTAGAGCGTGATTGCCTTTCTAAACTTTTACAAAAGCTAAATGTTCTGATTGTCGTCAAATAATGACACAGCTCCTAACATAAATCTTTTTCCGCAAGGAGATACGGTAATTGGGGTCATTTAAGAAAGGGAAGAATAGCAGGTCTCCCTTGAAATGGTGTTATGGCTCAGTTTTTTTTAAGGTAAGCACATGGGGCTGGATCCAGACTTACGTGCTTGAAATTAGTTACTCCTGGGCTAAACCATATTGATTTCTGGGGGACTCAAGTTAATTGTATTCTTTGTATACACAGCAAAAATGGCAATATCATGGCGCCAATACCACCAATAGTACAAAATGTTGGAGAAGAAATGTATCTTCCTTTATACTGCTTAGTAATATTACTAAGCAGTATAAAGGAAGATACATTTCTTCCCACGCTGTCCGTCTGCCGCTCCCTGCCGCCACTAACATGCTGGTTTCTGCATGTAAACACAGCCACGTGGGAGCGACGCCGCAGCCTCACTCAGGCGCACCCTCCCGTCTCCTCACTCCATTGGCTCTCCCGGCGGTCAGGGACTTCCCCTTCTAGCGCTGTTCGGCTGCTAGCCTATTAGAGGCTAGCAGCCTCTATTTAATTTCACTTTGCCCTCCGGCCAGCTCCAGTTATAGTATCTGTTTACAGTGCTCTAATCTGCTTCTCTTTGTGTGCCTAGTGCCTTGCTTCCTAGTGATCTGATTTCTGGTTGCCCATTTATCCTGCCTTGTTCCAGCTTCCATTTACCTATCGTTCCTTGCCCTGGCTCTCCCTCCTTAGTGTACTCACCTACCCATTACTCCTATTGCTTCCCTGAGTGTCTGTTCATGTTACCTCTTCGGAGGTCCCACTGTATGTTTGTGCGTGTGGCAGCCCTAGTCTGTCCTGTCCCGTCCAGTGACCTACCTTTTGTCCACCGTGCCTGGTTACGTGTTTCTCATTGTCTGTCGCAGGTCGGTTCCTTCCGGCCTTGTCTGATCCCACCTTTGAACTTACCTTCCTTCTCTTTTTGGTACTCACCTTAGGTTTCTTTTCCTCCTTCCACAAGTCCGGTTCAACGGGGTACAACCTGTTGTTGGGGCGCAGCCAAACCCATCCCCACCATCAGGGGCTCTGGTGAAGACCCCCTGATAGCAAAGCTCCCATGCCCCGGCAGCTGACTTTGTCACCCTTTCTCTCTCTTGTGGCCACCCCGGTTCTCTACCCAGGTAGTCTCTCCTACGGCCACTCTGGTTCTCACGCCTGGTAATCCCGGTGTGCCATAACAGTATAACCGGACCACTACAGGTTACCACAGTCGTCGGCAACATGGATGCCACTGCCGAAGCCATCAATGCCCTCATAGCACAAGTCTCCAACCTGGGATAGAGGGTATAGACCCACACGGCGAAGGTCCAGTCTCAGGATCACGTCATTGCTTCACTACAGTACTCCAACCAAGCCAGTCCACATCCGAACCCGCTCCACCTCAGACTGCTACTGATGTCAAAGCCAATCTTCCGGATCACTTTACGGGCGAGAGATCACAATTCCTCTTGTTCAAGGAGAGCTATAAATTATATTTTCAGTTGAGGCACAACTCACCCGGCACCGAACTCCAGAGGGTTGGTCTGGTCATCTCATTGCTGCAGGGAGATCCCCAGGCCTGGGCCTTAAGTCTGTCTTCCCAGAACCCAGCCCGTCAGTCGGTGGATGCTTTCTTTGATGGCCTCAGCCTGCTTTATGATGATCCAGATCGTCTGGCTACGGTCGAGGCCAAATTACGGGCTCTTCGCCAAGGAAGAAAGACTGCTGAAAAATACTGCGCTTGAATTTCGATGCTGGGCACAGGACTTAGGGTGGAACGATCCTGCCTTGCACCGTCACTTCCGTGTGGGCCTCTCCAAGCAAGTGAAAGACTCGCTTGTATAGTTTCCGGCAGCTCAAACCCTAGACGACCTCATGCGTCTCTCCATAAAGGTGGATCGCTGCCTCAAGGAGCGTCGTATGGAGAAGGATTAGTCCGGTCCTTAGGTCTGGAATCCAAGACCATTTCGTCCCCGGTTACGGCCTGCGGTCTTGATGGAAGACCCCTTTCTGACGGGACCATTCTCGAGTGTACTCTCCCCCTCGGACTCTCCATTGGTGTCTGTCACTCCGAACTATTGGAATTCTTTATCATTAACTGTCCGGAGGCTCAAATTGTCCTTGGTCATCCCTGGCTTCAGACCCACAATCCTCGCATCGATTGGGTTAGTGGAGAGGTCACCACCTGGAGCAATTCCTGTGCTGGATGCTGCCTTTCCCTTCCGGTTCGCTTAGGACAAGCAGTATGCTGACTTCGCTGATGTTTTCCCAGATCAGGCCTCAGATAAGGGTTTCATCCGGAAATCCCCAGTCGGAGCGGGGTTTTTCTTTCTAGCCAAGAAGGATGGGTCTCTTAGGCCTTGCATAGACTACTGGGCATTGAACAAGATCACCATAAGGAACACTTATCCTATTCCACGTATCTCGGATCTGTTCGATCAACTCAAGGGAGCAACCATTTACTCCAAGATCGACCTCAGGGGGGCCTATAATCTGGTCAGGAATCGTGAGGGAGATGAATGGAAGACAGCTTTTAACACGCATTCGGGGCACTATGAGTAACTTGTCATGCCCTTCGGACTCTGCAATGCTCCCGCCGTCTTCCAGGATCTTATCAATGAGATATTTTGTGACCTTTTGGGTCGTTTTATTGTCGTCTACCTCGATGACATCCTCAGCTTCTCCCCCGATCTCTCTTCTCATCGGACACATGTTCCACAGGTCCTTACCGTCTCCGAGAGAACCACCTCTTCACCAAACCAGAGAAGTGCGAGTTCGAGGTCAAGACGGTTACTTTCCTTGGTTATGTCATTACTTCTAAAGGATTTTCCATGGATCCGGCTAACGTGAAGGTGATTTTGGATTGGGTACAACCCAACAACCTGAAGGCTACACAGCGTTTTCTGGGATTTTCTAATTATTATCGGAGATTTATCAAGGGCATATCTACTATGGTCATGCCCATTTCTGATCTCACCAAGAAGGGGGCGGATCCCAGCAACTGGCCTTCAAAGGCTGTCAAAGCTTTTCACTCTCTGAAGAAAGCTTTTATTTCTGCTCCCATTCTCTGGCATCTGGACCCAGGACGGCCTTTCATCATTGAGGTTGATGCCACCGACGTGGGTGCCGGAGCGGTCCTGTCCCAGCAGGATCCTCAGGACCTGAAGTCCTACCCATGCGCATATTTTTCAAAAAAATTCTCGTCTTCCGAGAGAAATTACGATGTGGGCAACAGGGAGTCACTCACTATCAAGATGGCTTTTGACAAGTGGAGGCACTGGTTGGAGGTGGCACTTCACCCAATCACCATCATTACTGACCACAAGAACTTGGCCTATATTGAAGCAGCCAAGAGGTTGAATCCTAGGCAAGTCAGGTGGTCCTTGTTTTTTACCAGGTTCAATTTCACGATCACCTATCGTCCTGGTTCACTCAACAAAAGGGCTGACGCCTTGTCTCGTTCTTTCAATTCTGAACATGCGCCCACCTGTCCCCCCTTCCTATTCCTTCTGCCACCTCTATCATCATGGGTCTCACGCAAGATCTCTATTCCCTCATCCTGAAGTCTCAGGACCAAGCTCCTGCCAAGACGCCATGCAATCGACTCTTTGTTCCTCAGAGACTTAGAAAGTCTGTGTTGTTGGAGACTCACTCTTGTAGGACTGCTTGTCATCCTGGAGTCCAGAAGATGCTGCAAATGGTTTCCCGTTTTGTATGGTGGCCCGCCATGACCAGGGACGTCAGTGAGTTTGTCAACTCCTGTCCTATCTGTGTGCAGAACAAGTCTTCTCGTTCTCCGCCTGTTGGTCTCCTCCTTCCATTAACCATTCCCAGACGTCCTTGGACCCATCTGTCCATGGATTTTGTGACGGATGTTCCTTGTTCAGATGGTAACACCATCATATGGGTCATTGTGGACAGATTCAGCAAGATGGCTCATTTTGTACCCTTACCAGGTTTGCCTTCCGCTGAGGATCTTGCCAAACTATTCATCAGACATATCGTTCGTCTTCATGGTCTTCCGACCGATATCGAATCCGACAGAGGGTCTCAGTTTGTCGCTCGCTACTGACGTGTCTTCTGCAAGCTCCTACACAAAAATATCAGTCTGTCATCAGCCTATTATCCACAATCTAACGGCCAGATGGAACGGATCAACCAGAACTTGGAGCAATATCTTCGCTGTTACATCTTGAAGTTTCAGGATAATTGGTCTCAGAATCTGGCTTAGGCGGAATTCGCTTATAACAATGCTTCTCACAGCGCCACCAAGGTTTCTCCACCTGGGGGTATCATCCTCGAGCTAATTCCTTTCTCCAGCCTGAGGTGGATGATTCTACTGAATCACGCAGGATTGCAAGGAGGATCAAGTCTATCTAGACCAGAGTTACTCATTCATTACAACAGGGAGTGGTATCTCTCAAACGTAAGACAGATCGTCACAGAACTGACCATTCTTTTAGGGTTGGGGACAAGGTCTGGCTATCAACCAGGAACATTCAACTCAGACAACCCTGCAAGAAGTTGGGTCCCTGTTATATCGGTCCATTCCTCATCATCTCTCGGGTCAATCCGGTGACCATGAAGTTAGGGCTTCCTCGGAATATGAGGATTCCCAACACTTTCTATGTCTCACTGCTCAAGACTGTCCATTTTTCCAGGAGATTCCACTCCACTCCTGTATCCAGACCTCCTCCCATTATGATTGACGGACAAGAAGAATTCATCATCAAATCCATTCTCGATTCCAGAAGAGTTTAGGGTCAAGTCCAGTATTTAATTCATTGGAAGGGATACGGTCCTGAGGACGGCAGTGGATCCCGGCACGTCACCTTCATGCCAACATCTTGGTCAGAAGATTCCATTCCAGATTTCCCAACAAACCTGCCCCTAGGGGTCTCTTAACCCCTCGTCAAGGGGGGGTACTGTTACCCTCTGCGCAGTCTCTTACCTTCCCCACTCCGTTTGCCCACGCTGTCCATCTGCCGCACTGTTTCCCCAGCTCCCCGACGCCGCCACCATGCTGGTTTCAGCATGTAAACACAGCCACGTGGGAGTGACGCCACAGCCTCACTCACGCACACGCTGCGGCCATCCCATCAAGCACCGCTGCGCCACTCCTGCTTCCTAAACCCTCGGCAGCCGGGATATACACTTCTCCGGCTACCAGGCTGTTGCTTGGCCCCACACCCCTGTACGCCCTATCCAGACTTGGGTAACATCTTGGGTGTAAGAGATGTGGCCTCCCCTCACCCGCATGGGAGTCTGGATGTAACAGGAATCCGGCAACAGCAGAAGCAGAGGTCTCGATGTGCGGGTCATTTTATGTTCGGGATTTTGGGTCAGGGTGTTGAATAATAAATTTCTGATTTCTTTAAATTTAACTTAAACTCCAAAGTACTTGGAATTATAAGGAATGCAGTATAACACACAATACTTCAGGAGCTGTGCAGCAACTCAGGTGCTGAAGCAGAGCTGGAAGAGCTGTGAGCAGGAAAAATTTCATCTGTGATTTATCTCTTTCAACCTTGCAACTTTTGTTTGTTACGGAAATGTATGTCCTACAGTCACAGTGATTGTGCTTTTGTTATATGCATAACATATTGCTTATTGCCAAGTTCTCCTGCAATGGCATTATATAT
>WWET01002131.1:152429-184673 GCA_011038615.1 Limnodynastes dumerilii
CCAGTAATAGCTGTATTACTGGCTTGGGCCCGTTAACGGAGGCAGTTACAGCAGATTTCAGGGAGCGACCCCTGTAGCTATGCCACTGGCTGAGAGGGAGGTAAGGATAAATTACACACAGTCAGAGTGGCTGGGCAGCATTCTCTACCTGCCTTCCAGCTAGCAGTTAGACAGTGAATGGCTGTCAGCATGCTGATTGGTGGATGTGTGTTGCTATCTATCATTCACAGTTTTGACTGTATGCACATACTCCCTATTTTATTATACAGGTACAGTAACATTCTAAGGGTCTTTTTTTCTTCAGCTCCAGTCTTCTAAGTGGGGGGGAACCTGAAATATGACAGGTTCACGATGTGTCATTCATCCATGTTTACTACTGTATTGTACAAGATTCAGTAGTTTATAGTGCAGATTTGCCCTTTCTTTGCTGTGACTCCTAATTCAGAGACAGCTCCTTTATTTAGTATCCATTAGGCTGATTAGACTAAAGCCTTGTGGACATGACTTTAGGGAGTATCACCGCAAGATACTTGGGGGTTCCTTCTGGAGGAGAAATAGAGCTTGATGCTTAAAATTATTAATTTTCAGCTGCATTTAGGTGTAAAGCTTGGTGGGAGAGGGTGAAGAAAAACAAATGAAAAATGGATGATATGTGATTTTATTTTTGTCTACTGTGTATTAGCCTGGCGTGGAAGGCATATCAGTCCTTTAAGTGTTATAGCCTAGAGTAGCCATAACTTTAGTTATGTCCTAAATAATTACAGGGGAGTTAGTTCACTTTCCTCTCTCGTGTGGACTGACAAACCCCCTCACCTATGGATTGCATGCAGGGGTCTGAATCAGGTCCTGTGTATGAACGTTAGGGCCAAACTCAGGTGTCAGACACTTTCCATAGACAGGTGTCATCACAACCAGGGGCATTTTAAAAAGTGAAGGTGCCCTTGTGCAGGATTTGTACATGCCCCCCCCCCTTAGATACCGAATGGGCCCCCCTTCCCCTGCCAACCCTGGTATGCGGATCTTGGTGCAGGATGAATGCCACAGGGCCCCCTGTTCTGAAGGGCCCGTGTGCACTGCACACCCTGCACCCATTATAGATACGCCTATGATCACAGCTGTATCTTACCTCCTGGGGTATTCAAAACTGTGTACCAAAAAGAATAGATGAACAGCAATTATTGTGCACCTGCTGCACTATCCTGTTACCTCTGCATGGTTAAATGTAGATTTCTTTATATTTCTACATTCTATAGCTGCTCTCCATCCAAATTAAATTGTAAAGTTACTGCTGATTCTTCAGTTTGGACCGCTTAATGGTGTTTCCCAGACATATTAAACTAGAATCTTCTGCAGTGCTAAGATGCTGAAAGAGAAATTTAATAGGTCAAATATATTACTGCAAATAATAGACTTTAAAGAACAGCTTCACAAATATGTGTAAAATCCATTCCCAGTGAAGGACTACCAATGTTGTCAGGCAGCCAGTAAAAGTATTATCCAGTGTCAAATGATAACCTGGGCATCATATATTTTCTCTTTTAATATTCAGATGCATAAGAAGATGTTGAGGAGTATATAAAAGTATTTTCAATAATATAGTTGTTACTATAAGCTATGATTCATCAATATTTGGTCACTTGATTTCTGCTTTACGTTACATTGAACATTTCATTGCATTTGTGAATATTTTATCTTTATACCTTCCAGAAATTAAACTTTGAAAATGGCATTATAGAATCCAAAGTAAATTACAATTGTAATTTTGACAGACTTTCACAAAACTTTACAGTAATACTCTAAGCCAAAACTGCTGAGTCTTTTCAAATGTTAGTCATAGAAGTAGAGATGAGCGCTGACCCCTGTCTTTTGATTTTAGTTTTGTCAAAAAAATGAAATGTTTTGGTTTTAGTTTTGGTTTTGGATCTGTATTTTATTTTAAAATTCTAAAATCAAGCAATTTTTATGTATTTTTGCTCCTAAAGCATTATTAATATGAATAAAATTAAATTCCAGTCATTCCTAGTCCAATTAATTAATTGTACCACCTCACAGCTCACAAAGGATCTTTTTTTACCTTGTGAGTAGCACCAGCTATGTCATGTGAGGACTGTTTCTTTAAACTTCCCATGCGTGATGTTTGTGCTACGACGTCACCTTTTAATACCATATACTTAGGAATAACTGAGCCGACAACATAATTGTGGGAAATAAGAATATTTTATTTACTTATTAAACTAATTAAACTAATTAGTGATTGGTGCAGTCGACTTAAGGAAGAGCTGCAACTAAATTTTGATGGGGGCCATTGAAAGCAGCCAAATAGGCAGATTAACGTAAGCAAAATCAACTTAACTTTACCACACAAAAAGATGGGGGCCATTGAAAGCAGCCAAAAATAGGCAGATTAACGTAAGCAAAATCAACTTAACTTTACCACACCAAAACATAACAGAGGTTTCAAACACACCTGGCGCACCCCGCCATCCTGATAGGTCCAGCACTCAAGCGGAGTGCAACGAGAGACCGTCCGTAAAGACGGTTCTACAAACCTCAGGCATCCAACCTCATAACTTTATAAACATGACAGGAACCCAGTGCAATACTTGTTCACACCGCCCCCTTGCACATCCTCATCCTCCTGTCATGCACAACAGCTGCTTTCCTCCCAGCTGTTACTCAACCATGCCACAAGCACACACCCTTAAATCACAAGGGAGGGAGGGTGGGCAAATCCAAGTGAAAAGAGGCCTGAGTGATGTCATCCCATCCCTTAACAAGACCTCTGCTGATTAAGGACCCTCCCCCAGGATATATTCTCCCACCAATTGAACTCAGCCCTGAGGTGAGTGACATCTAGCTCCCCACCCACGCCGGGAGTTTATCTGTGCTACGCTGTGAACTGCTAATAGGATGGAAAGGTTTAAAGGTGAGTGCAGGGGAGATGGTTGCCCCATAACAACTGCACCTCTAGCACCTACTATAGTTGCACCCATGATATCACTCATCCCATGCATTCTGTTCAGTTTGTCCACTCAGCTCAATAAAGTTGTAGTAGTTTATAAAAAATTAAAAGTCTCCACAAGCCTGTCTCTATGTTCAGCCCTCTGTGATTGGCTGATCACAGTTTTGTAATACTTCCTGTCAGAGACAGTAAGCAGGAAGTACAAGGCTCAAAAGATCTAATTTTTTTGTAAAAATGGTGTTTTGCCTCGATTACAGATCCGAATTTGCTCATCTCTAACCATTCATCTCTACATAAAAGTGCAAATAGTTAAGAGGAAAGTGCTATCCAGTGCTATTTGACAATTATATATACTCTGCATTGAATCTCCCATTAACTGAAGAAAAAAACATTTTGGACTGATAAATTGCATCAATAGCTTGCGAACGCAATCCAAGCTATTGATGCAATCCAAGTAATGCAGTCCAAGTGGACAAAATATGATTGAACTGCATGTAAATGAGAGGTTGTAAATGTTAGATGCTATTAGGGTTACCACCTGTCCGGGATTCCTCCAGACAGTCTGGTAATTTAAACCGGTGTCCGGAGTCCGGATGTCCGGCATTCCCGGACATTGTATAGTCTTAGTCTTATAGTAAAGGCCGATTTCAGGTTTACATCACTTCCTCTCTCTACTTTTGTCACTTCCTGTGTAGACTGACTGTAAGTCTGTAAGAATCATAAACTGGAAGTGGGGGTGGAAGTGATGTAAACCTGAAATCTGTCTATTCCCAGACATTGCAGTGTGAGACTGCCACCGCGGTGCGTTTTGGGGCCCTATAAAAAGGCAGGTTTGCAGTGCACTTTTTGACCATGCAGCCCAGCACCAAGCAGGGAAAGTGCTGCTGGCTTCTTAGGCGGTGGCTGAGTGGGCCAGTGAGTATTACAAATATCCAACAGTGACTACTAGTCTCATCATAGACAGTCTAGAAGCAGCTAGACAGTGTCTATCTCTCTCTCTCTGTATAATTAAATTGTGTATTTTTTTAAATTGTACTGATTTAATCTTGTGAATAACTATATTAATTTATTATGATGAATGGAAAATAATGCTATTAAGTTTTTGTTTACCATTAACACCTCTATTTAATAAAATATCATTCACAAACAGATATGGCCCTAAATGTATGGCAGCCAGTTAGGGTTACCACACACCCCGTCCTCCACGGCGCCACGCTGCTGGAGCATTCCCGGATGGGGTGTGTGGATACAGAGAGCGCAAGACGGCAAATAGGTAGGGGACTTAGAAAAGTTTATTTGTGGCTATAGTATGTGGGGGAGGGGGAAATGTGCGGCTATAGAATGTGGGGGAGGGAGTAATATGCAGCAATAGTATGTGGGGTAGAGGGTAATGTGCAGCTATAGAGTAGAGTATATGTACTGTATATGTGGGACTGTATAAATGTTGAAGCTAAGTAAAAAAAAAAAAAGGATTTTTTTTTTCCGAAAAACAAAAATAAATGTGCTGTTTCCAAGGTTTATTCCGAGGGTGGGGGGGTGAGGGGTCTGTGTCCAAGAATTTCTTTTTGAAAAGGTGGTAACCCTAGATGCTATCCTACATTTGTAACAGGTAGCAGGCATGTAACTATAGGGGGTGCAAGGGGTGTGGCTGCTACATGGCCCAGAAGAGAGGGGGACCCGGGGGCAGCAACTTCCCCTGCACAGTAAACAAGCTGTCAGAGGGCGCTCCATGTATGTGTGCTGAGCACTGTTTATAAATACATTGCACGCAGCTCAGCTCGCAATGTCTGGAAATAGTGCTTTATGAATTAGCAGTACAGTAAGCTATCCTCATGTAAAATGGGAACTGCTCAGAAGTCTGGATACAGCAGAAAGCACTAAGCAGCCTCACTGTACAATTTAAATAGCTAATACCCTGGGAAAATAGAGTGCTGGATGCAGACTTAATAACAACCAGTGCTTTTTTTGTAAGAAAAAAGGTGCTGGAACTCACGCTCGCCCACACGACCAATCACAAGCCGATAAGCGCCACAAGCTGAGCTGTGCCTTCACCAGCTCGGACGAAGTACGCATGCATCAGACTCGACACACAAGCAGCCCACATGCACTGGTTTAATGATTTTGCCACCGAAACTTTTAAAACGTTTAAAACCTGGAAAATCCGTTAAAAAAAGATGCCGGAACTCCGTTCCAGTGCGTTCTATGACCAAAAATGCACTGATAACAGCCGACATACACAAGCTGCATGTGTATGTCGGCCTGTATGAGAACACTGCACAAGTGCACGGCAGATGTTGCGCATTGAAACTCTGAACGTATGGCACTGGTTTCCATGCATTAAGAGTTCCATATGTCAGGGTGTGAGAACTCTCATGTACCCATCGTACATGGGAGAATATGAAAAGTGGGCGGGGAAAGGCATTTAAATTGTACAGTATGGGCTGGGTTAGGCACTCCTGTATGACATGGCAATCTGTACGCACAGCGATTCCTGTTCAGAACTGAGGACACCAGCAGGTACATCCCATTCAGATCATAGTGTAACCCTGTCATCCGGGGCTTGCATTCTGAGGGCGTGTTGTGGGGGGGAAGGGATAGTCAATGTACAGTAAAGGTATGTCAAGGGCGCCGCCAGAAATTACGATGGGCAGTACACATCTGCAGCGCCCCGCCCCCTATGTGATCTCACCAGTGGCGTTGCGTTGTGGCCCTGCATTGACAGCAGGGTGCGCACAGGGCAGTCCTTCCCTGCGCATTGGTCCGTTAATGTGCAGCTCTAAGCTGCAAGTATCGATGGTTGAACACCCCCCCCCCTTCCCCCGAGATGCAATTCTGGTCAGAACACAGGTGTAAAAAAGGTTATTTTACTTTAGTTGGCACTCAATAAGAAGCAAATTTATTACCCATCAGCTTGATTGTTGTCCAGAAAAATACATTAAACAGATATAAAATCACTGCTAGTGTATTGTGTGGTGGTTGTTTATTTTTTTCAGAGTATAGTTAAAAAAATACATTTTAATGTCTTCTAATTTTCCTGTTAATTCATTTTCCCATTGCGTTAGAGCATAAACACTACAACCGAAGCTTCTATTCTATTTATATATTTGTAATCCTTTCAGACACACTATAGGAGCCTGCACTTGCAGAGGGTATTTGGAGCAGCAGGGAGCTCGCTGCTTTGTGTCTGTTCGCCACGTGCCGTTATTTACTTCCCATTCAGATGTCCCGTTTTCTTGCGCATGTGGATTGAGACTACTAAACCGTCCATTACAGTACACAAGTACAGCCACAGATCTGTATCTGGGCCAGTATATCAGAAAGAGTAAATGTCAAATATAAAAAAGCTTTTTCTATCTGCTAGACATAAAGTGCTATGTATTATGAGGGGATGGGGTCGTGGAGGAATGTCTGTCCCAGCGCTTCCTCTAATATATTTTTTATCTTAAGTGATTTATACCTTCAGGCAAGTAAGAAATTTAAAAAACAAATATAGATACAGCGCTATAAATGCTTACTAATATTGGCAATGATGAAGGTAGGCACTAGCAATCTTTAGTTTAAAACTTATATATTAAACAACATAATATACCATTTAAAAGTGAAATTTATATTGTAAACAAGATTAGCAGCATAGGCAGTATATACGGACCAATATCTGTGTGGAAAATACTTGCTGTTATTTGGTGGAAGCTATAGGTGAAATATAGAAAATCAAAATGTGTCCTCAGAGTCAGTGGTAAATCCAGTAATTACCCATCCCTCAGAGCAGAATTATGTAGACGTAGCAGGTTGCACGCTTGGAGTCAAAATTAAGAACTTAGGGCCTGATCCAGACTTAAGGTCATTTTACGTACTCAATCGTACACAAGTTATGTACTACTAAGTATAATGCACTCCACCTGGCACTTCCCTGTCACGTATGTAACTTAGCTGACTTACATGTTTAAAACCATACCTAAACTTTTCATTGTGTATCTCTGGTCGTAGGTAAGTGCCTAACCCAGCCCATACTGTACAATTTAAATGCCTTCCCCACCCACAATGCGTATTTTAAGCTTGCGTAGGGATGTTATGCTCTTTTGTACAGAGTAACAGTTAAGTTATGTATGATCGAGTTACGATGCGAAACATCTGCCACACATGCGCCGTTCATTCCCACAGCCAGATTTATGCATAAATTAGCTGTCGTTATTAAGTCTGGATCAGGCCCTTAGTGTCTGTCCTGTGGTTACCCGATACACAGAGCAGGATGATGTTCAGTTTCCAGGCTGCACGATTCCACAATACACCTCTCTAACTCACGGGTGGTCAGCCCATGGTCAAGTATCAACAATGTCCGCTTAATAGTTTGTAGATTTAAATAAAGATAGACTGTGTTTTCAATGTTGAAAGTCAAAGATCCACACAATCACTGCTTACACATTTCAACTTTCTCAAAGCTGTCTATCAAATGACACTTTAGGACCACTGAAACAGAAAAGCCTTGTAAGTGGTTTGTGGCTGGGTAAATGCAAGTGTGCTGGGGTGTTTTTGTGTATATATATATATATTACAGTTAGTTAGAAGTGATTTTATCCCCTAAGTTCCTAGCATTTGTACACATATCTCTGAGAGGTTGCATTATGATTCTCTTAGTCTTCTGTTGAATATAATTACTGGGTATGTTTATTTAGTTTTTGCCTTTCACTTTGACCTTAGTTGATATGGATATGCTACTTATCCTTAGTGCCTGGCCACACATGATTTTTTGGGTGGGGAAGTACCGTATTTCCCTATGTATAAGACGCACCTTTTTTAGACAAAAAAATGGGTCTAAAAATCAGGTGCGTCTTATACAGGGGATGTAACACTCAGCTTACCCTTTCTGTCCCTCCAGTGGTCCCTCCGGCGGTGTTAGACTCTCTCCCATGCAGCTGTGACTCAGACTGTCTCCCTCGCGGTGCGCGCTGTACAATGACGTTGCGCGACCTTAGGTTACGCAACATCATTATACAGCGCGCATCATCATTATATGCTATTTTTTCTTGACACACACCAAGTATTCCAGGCTTCCCCTTCATGCTATGAAGTGATAATAAGTAAGTAGGCTATGGGACATTTTAGCTGGGTATGTTAAAATAAGCTGTGTAAGGTAAAATTGACTGTCAAGTGCTATACTGTCCTTGAGGACTATTTAAAAAGCAGTGACTTGTGAATCATGTTTAAGGCTGGTTGGAATCATGGTTGGTGGGAATAGTTGACACTATTCTCCATGGTAACAAGAGGCTGGATCCGGACTTAAGAAGGAGCTTGAAGTTAAAACAATGGAGATTTCAGGGGGAGTCAAGATAATTGTATTCTTTGCATGCAGAGAAATATCTTGGAATTGCTTACTGCACACAGATACTGACCAGCTTTACTATCACACTGTTATTTAGACTTGGGATAGGAAACATCAGCTCTCAACTCTAATACCGTTTACAACAAATGAAATATGACTCCCCTGAAATCAGCATGGTTTAGCCCAGGAGTAACTTTCCTCTCTTAGGACCGGATTCAGACCCCCGCATGGTTTCCTTGCGTGCGGGGGTCTGTAATTATGCGAGACAGAGGGGAGTGCACACCCCTGTTACTCCCCTCTGTCGTGCGAGCTTTATAGCAGCTCATGCTGCCATAAGCCTGCATGAAGTCAAACGTGCAGATCAGCGGTCCGTACGACCGCTGATCCGCTACAGTGTGGGTGCCCCCTCCTAAACTGTACACTTACCATGCTTCCCCCCGCCCGCTTTAGCACAGCCCATTTCCCATTTACTATAGTAATCCTAGCATAATATCTCCAGTGAAGGCAGGTCACTTACACACCTTGCTTGTGAAAGTGACCTGCCGTTATTAATTCTGAATACAGTCCTTACTTTCAAGCTCCTTCTTAAGTCTAGATTCAGCCCAAGATGTCAAATATAACATTCAGTTTGGGATGATTTACATACTACTTGTTACATAACATTAAACATTGTAAGCCATTGGTTCTATTCTTTGTTTAGCACCATAAATATAAGTTTTCTATTTGTCTTTTTACAGAACATCATCTTTACAACATGTCTGCAAACTTCTTTACCCGTATAAAACATCAATTTTAAGCGCAATGAAATGATTTGTGTTCTAATTCCCTCCATGCTAAACTAGTTATTGCCTGCTTTATATTGTGCTATGAGCAATGACATACTGCTATAATTACTGCATACATTGAAAGTCAATATATTGCTTCATTCTTTGGTGTTGCCCACAGCAATGTTTCACCCAACAAATTGTAAAATTGATGGAAATCACATGAAAAGTTATTACAGTTTGGATATATCATTATTTTTTCTTTGGCTGTTTTTAGCCCTTAAGCAAAAATGTTGAAATGCAGAATACAATTATATTAAACATTCATGTTAAAGGGTTTGGAATATTCATGTGCTATGCATCTTTGAAGTATAATGTAATAGAATAGAACCATTGGATTTAGTGTACCACAAAATAGATATTACTGCTACTACTTATATACCCAAGATACATGATGCAAAGATACAATCAATGCACCCTGTCCAGACTTACAATTCCTTTGCTCGCAAGGAATACTGACAACAGAGCATTACAGTAAGCCATCTTTTTGCAATGATCTGGATCTAGTGCAATGTTGTTATCATCACATGTGGATACTAAACATATCTCTTTAATCCCTATAAACGACTGCTTGGATACTAGCTTACTTCATTAAAGATTTCTTGGGCTCAACACACTATAGAGTTCATTTATACACAAACTAGGGGCCTGATCCATAACTAATGCTAGATCACACTACGGGCCATATTCAGAGATCCGTGTCCCGATTGGTCCGCAAATAATGTAGCAAGGAATACCCACCAAAACCCCAGTCACTCCCCTCGGTAATCCGTGCTCTCGTAGACTTACACTTCCATAGAACACCTTTATCTTTCCGTGTGCATTCCCGTGCGTATATGTCCTCTGTACGAGCGTATCATGATAGTGGCACCCACATTCCTGCATTAAAATGCTTCCCCCCGCCCATTTTTATTTAAATTCTCATGTGAGAAGTGGGAGAACCCCCTCTCTCGGGGTTTCATAGGGATAGGGGTGGGGCTTGATGACGCAATTTGCGTCATCAAGTCCCTCCCTGTCCCTGGAAACCACGAGCCTCAAGTCCCTTGTGGGAGATTTGCCGGCTCTCCCGGGATACCGGGAGAACTGCATGAATTTCTGGGAGAGTCAGCAACTATGAGTAATCTCCAGGTCTTACTGTCAGATTGTGCTCTAGTTTTCACATTATTTATGCTCCAGACATACATTAGAATCTGATTCATTGCAACTCCAGAACCACTAAAACTGACCCCTACAATTTAACTGCAATACAGTTTTGGCGGATGGAGGGCACGTGCCGCCCTGTCGGAAGGATCCATTACGGAACATGCAGGACCAGACCTCCATCTTAAAATAGGCCCCCACACACTCTGCAGATCTCCAGGCCTCCATCTTGGAAACACATTAGTGTGAACTTCTTTAACCTTCACAATGGTTAAGTCATAATTATTGTGAATAAAAATAAAAGTATTGGGGGGTTTGGGGGCACTGGCTGCAAATTAATACATTTTTTTCCATGCAGGTAAAATTCTTAACTTTTGCCTATTTAATCTTAAAGCATAACTCCTTTTTTCTGCTGGTTCCAGTCCTGGATTGGCCCTGTGCATCTTATTTGTATATCATGTTTTTCTTCATTATTCCATGTCTCTGACAGATATCCTGTTTATGTATATAACATAAGCCGACCACATGGTGTATTCTGGGGCTACAATCATGTCACCCTGTTTGGCCTAGATTTAAGCCTCTGAAGTGTTTCCTGATCAATGACATTAAAGCAGGAATCTGCTCAGTGTAGTGTTGAAATATGGCTGATTTTTGTTAACTAATACCGTTATAATGCTCTATTCTTTATTTCTATAATGTATAGTGCATAGTTTATTACTTACTGTATAAAACTGGAATATCTACTAATGTTTTATCAGCCATGGTCATTAGCTGCTTTCCAGGATTTTATAGCTGAATATAATGTGTTTCCTCCTGTTTCTTCTCGCAGCAGTTACATTGCCACAAAGGGGCACTAGCTGTATTAATTATATACAGAGGAAAAGTGCACTAAACACCTGCAGCACCAGGATTACAGCCATTTACAGTACATGCTACATTTATGCTTAACAACGTATTTTACAAGGTTTATACTGTCATTTTATTCTTTCTGCTGTGCAAAGTCAATGATAAAATAGAATGTAATGTTCACTGTCATATACAGCAATATTGGTAAAAAAAAATAAATTCATTTAATTGTTAAATTATGATTATTTTTTAATAGTAGGTACAATATTTTTCACACCTCTTCGGAGGCCGGATCCTGATCTAAGTAGGTCATCTGAGAGGCGGATATAGGCATCCAGATTAAGGTAAGTGGGCAGTGGAAGGAAGATCAGCACGGGTCTGAATTCGAATGGATGCAAATCCGTGCAGAGATTTTAAGGCTGGGTTCTGGACATGACAAGTGTCGAGAACTCTGCATGTTAGAGGGGTGTGACAATACTCACATGTGGACTATGGCAAACTCCCACATTTTGCCCAGTGTGGGATTTAACGTTTCCCACTGTTGAATGTTGACAGCATTGTGAAATAAAGAGGGTGGAGATTGTTTACGCATTTTAATGCAAACTGCAGCATTGTGCAGTAAAGAGGGGGTGGGGGCTTCATAACTTCAAACCCCTGGAACCTGTCAGCCGTATCTCCCCTTAGGATTTCTTGGAGCAAAGGTAAAAAGAGTTGGTAAGTAGTACTTTTGAAGGGGTGTCACTTCCGGTGCTCATCTTTGCAGCTCACATTGCCAACTACATGGATGTCTCTCCTCTCTTACCCTATTACCCTAGCTCTGGGAAACAACTGAATAGCTATGATGGTATGGACAGAGGATATAATAAAGAGAGAAGTATAGAGAAAGAAGTATAGACATAAAAGGGTTTAGGGAAGACATGACATTGTTTAGAAAACTGCTTAATACAAAAAAAAGTCATCAAAACTGTCTGTGGCCACCAGTGAATACCCCAGTGTTTCTTCAAGCAGTGGGTCTGATCTAGTGTGTGAGAGTAAAGGCAAAACCATGTTGCAATGGGAGTGTGACAATTAATTTACATGTTTTTGCAGGCAAGGAACATACTTTTGCACATAGCACAGTGGTTCCCAAACTTTCTCAGTTCGAGGCACCCTTAGGGTCTCCATATTTTTTTTTCAAGGCACCCCTAAGACAAAAATACAATAGAATACAATAGGAAATAGAAACATTCCGAGGCACCCCAGTGAGAGCGTCGCGGCACCCCAGGGAGCCGCGGCGCGCAGTTTGGGAATCACTGACATAGCATATAAATACTGCGTAGCCTTATGCTTAATCTCCAAATCAGAGTTGAGCTACGAAGCATCACATCTCAACTCAACTACTTCTGTTATCACAGATTAAAGTTGCCTTTCCCTGCTGTTCAACATACACAGTCACCATTTTTTTCTGTATATTTCCAAACTCTGTGCCTGATCCAGCCCCGTTATGAGGATTAAAACATATTTCTGTTTAATTTTAAATCTCAAATGCTCATAAGCGCTTTATTGCAGGGTAAATCATCAGGAAAAAAACTATTTACAAAACAATTTCATTTCAAGCCATAGATAATGATTCTATTTTAAATTATTCTCTACACCCAAATCAATTACACATGAAAGAAAGAAATAAAAATGTAATATTTGTGTTAGGTACATATTTTAGTGTAAGAGTAATTGGATTATATGAATCTTTCCCATATTTGTATTGCAGTCTTCCCCTATACAGATAATATTATACAATATAAAGTAATATTGCATTATTTCCAGTCTATATAACTAAAGTGACACGAGCACTGTTATAATATTTTACCTACAGACGTGCATTTCTGGCAGCAGTGAACAGAGGGGGTGGGGGATGGTGGGCTGAATGGCTAATTCATTATCACCACTTGAACCTACAGTAGTTCTTTTGCAAACTGGTGCAGGGGTAGCGTCTTCCCCAGCCTGGTTTCTCACAGCATACAGGCTATTCTCCCCCACTGGTGTTCGCATCCACTGCACAGAACTGCTCACTCATCCACAATTCACATTATAAATTGGTCTTCCTAAGGACAGCTCAGCTCTTTTCTCCCATGTGTAAAGCATGCAGCAGACAGTGGCACCACTGCACTTTCTCTTAATTATTACAGTGAGCAGCAGGTGGAGGGAGTCCTGAGATGCGGGGATTCTCTGAAGGACAAAGGCGCTTGCTGGATACACAGCTCTCTTAAGAGGCTGACTGGCATCTTTCTGTTTCTTTCACTTATGCTTTGAAAGAGCAGATTTCGAGCTACATAGAAAAGCAAGTAAATGGAGCACAATCATATCTTCAACAGCTCTCTCCTTTCACACAAGTATGGCTGTGGATTGGGATATGTACCTGTCATATACTACAGCCTCTTGCTTTGCCTAGGATTACCAGGTAAGTGCATGTTATTCCTATTTACCTAAGGTAACCTTTACTTTTCTAGCAGATGTAGGAAATAGCCTTATGACACTATTCAGTCAGGAGAGCTGGTACAGCTGTGACACAGACCCCCGGTAACTGTGTAACTCTGCTATGAAAGGCAACATCTGCAAAAAAACAAACAAACATCTGCATCTATGTTAGAGAGTTCCTTACTTTCAAAAGGTCTTTACTGCCATATACTAACCCTTTACAAGATACCAGAGGAGTCGATGTTAAGCATAGCTTGGAAGCTTTAAATGTATTCTATATTGTATCTATCTATGCACCTAATCTTGTAATCACATATATTATCTGCCTACAGTGTCATTATAGGAGGCCAAAATAACTGTGAGTAAAATAAGGTGTGGAGAAGGGGGGGCACGTTATACTGAATCCACGGCAACAGATTGCTGGAGATAAACTCTGAACTTGGTTGACTTGTAGTATTTCACAGCTTCACTGGATATCTTATATAACACACAAGTTATTTAAATAAAAGACAATAAGCTTTAATTGAGCACATTTATTGCAATAAATAATACTAGCACAAAATCAAATTTTTTTTTTTAATTTACATTGCTAGATATACTGTCACAATTCCAATATCGCCTACTTATAATAAATAATATTTTATTATTTCAAGCAAAGAAAAACTTTATGAAATAGTATCAGAACGACTGAAATAAAAATCATTAAACAAAGGGATTGGTGGAATGTGTCATTATTAGGATTTCCATTAATATACACTGATGCATTCGGGGGTTAAATTAATGTTTCCAATATCCATGGTATGAGCATTAAAAATCAAACCACACTTCTTCCTCTGCTCAATTTTCTGCTTCTCTGGTCTGTAACAGACTATGGAGATAAATGAAGGATCCACTAACCTTGATTGTATTGCACAGATTCTACAGATTAGGTCATAAGGAATCCATAGGTGGCATCCTCCTGGCTGTCTTGTGCTTCTTATGTTTATGGGGTTTTTTTGAAGTATATTGATCATTTCACACACAGAGTCTGAGGTTTACCCCCAGCTGAGTGATCTTAGATATTAAAACGAAATTCCAAAGTGTGATCTTAATTGTATACACTTTCATATCTAATTTTATCTGTGTTGCAATGTATAGATTTTATTTTACGTGTACTTTATATTCATGTGTTGTATGTTTTGTTCATACTTCTGTTGTGATTTATTATTACAATACTTGAGTTCTTTAATAGGAAATACAAAGCTGATGTCCGTTAAGTTCTATATATTATGGGATAATGGACTTAGATTGTTGACTATATGGGCCTATCCAGCAATATACAACTATCCATTTCCCCACAAAAGTCATTTACATTTATATTGTATATTCCATTTACCCTTGTCTATGGAGAAAAAAGTGTAATACAGCATGCAATATCAGCCACCTATAGATGTAGGCCTTCTGTGCTTAACTCTAAGTACAAACCAGGTACTGGCCAATCTGTAATAAATAGCAGAGTAATATTGTTTTATGAAGGCTGCTAGGTGCTTGAAATGACAAATATATGATAGATAAATAGGTTTTTTCAGAACCATCACCAAAAGCAAGTTCTACGGGTAGCAATATTGGAAGAACTGTAGTGTGATGCATACTTCTTACCAACAGCCATTACGGAATGAGAAACTTATCAAGATGCAGGTTTTAGTAACAGAAACTGAGTATCTTAGATTACCTTTGAGGTACTTTACTTCAACAAGAGTCTGGAAGTACTCACCTGGTTCTGCAATCAGGAGAAAGCATCAAGTGCCCTTCAGTTTGTAGTTAATAAAGTCTGAGGACAGCAGGAGTACAGGTACTCAGTAGGGAGAGGATATACCCTCCCTTGCCTCTCTCTGCTCTGAATACCCTCCTTCCTTGCTTTCTGCTCTGCTTACACTGCTATGCTGCTCATACGTGACTTTAGTGAAGGGAAGTGTGGCTGCACCTGTAAACTCAGATAGCATAAGATCCCAGGTCCAATCACTTGGAAGAAGAGGGTTACATGCAAGACTAGTTCAGGTCAACAACATTTCCATTATCAAAAGCAGTTTGCACTTTGCAAAACTCTCTTAAATGTCTGTCTGATTTGTAATTTGTCATGATTTATAAACTGCCACTTCATCAGGACTAATTTAGTTTTGCATAGTTATATTCTTCCATTTGTTTTCCAAACTATCTGGATGGCTCCAAAATATACAGCTGCCAGGGAATTTCTGAAAACACAAAGAAGAAGGCATGTAATACAAGGAGGGAAATCCCCACGGTTTGCCAGTGACTGACATGTCTAAATCTTTGCTTGTATTAAATAGTGCATTGTAGGGTCTGTCCACAAATCAGTATTCATTTGTATCAATTAGTAGCAATTTAAGCCTGTGGGACTTGAGGATTTCCAGTCGGCAAGATGAAAAGCTTGGGGCTGATCCAGAATTTGTCCACATGCAATGTCCACACAGACATTGCCTTCCCCCTTTCCTCTCCGGCTAATCTAAATCATGGTTGCCGACTTTTGGCAGCTTCACTCCGGGAGATCCCGGAGAGAAGCTAGTGCTGCATGCGGGGGGCGGGGCTTAATGACGCGAGTTATGCAAATCGCGCCATTAGGCTCCGCCCCCTTGTTCATACTGCCCCGTTTTTTTTATTGACATAGGGGTCGGGACGGGACTTGCAACCGCAAATTGCGTCATCAAGTCCCTTCCTGTGCCTAGAAACACTAGTATACTAGTGTTGCTAGGCAGGGGAGCAGGACTTGAGGCCGTGGTTTCAGTGAACCACGGGCCTCAAGTCGCTTGCGGGAGATTTGCTGGCTCTCCCGGGATACCGGGAGTACTGCCCGAATTTCGGGAGAGTCGGCAACCCTGATCTAAATCCCTCCCCCCTCCAACTTCTACCTAGGCACACCCCGAGGCGGCATTACGCCGCCTCTTTCTTCTTAAAATACGCCATACGGTCTTTAAAGACCACTCAGAGGCAATCTACGTACCTAACTGGTACATAGATTGCGTAAAGGACCTACTACAAATGCGTAGCCGGTCCTTTACTAAGGATCCGCACCTAAGAAGCGTCTGCTTCCAGGTTTGAATACGGTCCTTTATGTTTAATCTGTACATTTAAGTGGAGCTACTGTAGGAAACCTCATCTTGTAACTCTAATTCTGTTCTTACAGTCAAAATGCTGCTGCCATCTATAATATACAAATAGATTAAATAAATCATTTATAATAAGCAAGTTTAAAAAGCACCCTCGCTACAAAGTACTTATTTACATGCTTATGATGTTATCCTGATATTGGGGAACATATCCTTCCTGAACCAATAAATTGTTATTTCCCCAATAATGCAATATACTGTTATACTTACAACCAGTATAGGGGAGGGGAGTTGTATGCAAGAGGTACCGGTACAGACCTAAGGCTAGATTTACTAGGCTGCGGGAAAGGAAAAGTGGAGATGTTGCCCATAGCAACCAATCAGATTCTAGCGGACATTTTTTAGTATGTAATAGGAAGGTAATAGCTAGAATCTGGTTGGTTGCTATGGGCAATATCTCCAATTTTCATTTCCTACACCTTAGTAAATCTGGCCCTTAGCTTTATACAAAATAGTGGTTGCACAGATCAATGTATAGGTTAATACAAACAGTAGCATGAAAGGCCGGGGAAATCTGCTTTAACAGAAGCAGAGGAAAGAAACTGCTCCATAAACACTGCTAACTACCTATACCATCCTTTTCTATAGCATAAAATGCAGAAACTTTAGATACACACATTGGAAATTATATGATAACTAACATTTCTTCATATCCCATGCAGTCAGAATGGGTGGAATTTTTGTGGGACCAGACGGGTTTTGGGCAGGGACATGAGCTTATTTTCGTTGGGCCCAGATGGTGCTTATATGACCCATTTCTGCATTGTAAATGTATGTAACTAAAGTTTTTGCATTTTATGTTATAGATAGCATGGTAACTGGTTAATGGCAGTGTTGCTGGGGCATTTTCTTTCCTTTCTTATCTTTGTTTCAATACTGACCTAAAGTTGTAAATTGATACAATTGCCCCAATGTAGGAAAACGGTCTTTTATATGCCCTACAGTCATGTATATAAAATGCCCAAAATGACTCCGCTTCTGGAAGGATGGTGGTACTGAGTAACCGTACTGATTATAGGAATATATAATACTTCTTGTAACAAAGGTGTCCATTTCACTAGTAATCACCAGTTAAAGAATAGGCCATCACATTTTCCTTTAACAGGGACTAATTATCCTCTTCTACCTTGATGCTGAAATCAATTTCATTCACATGTGAATGACTTATTAAGACACATCTTTGAATTTATCCAGAAGATGTCTTCGTAACTATCAGTTAGGTCACCTCTAAGATTACAGAAGATTAAAATGACAATGCTAATAACTACAAGATATCCAGTTGGTTAGATGGGGGAACAAATACTTCCTTACATTATCCTAATCTTGTACTGTAGGCACGTTCATGTATCAGCTGTTATTGTCTGTTAGTACCTTATTAGTCTATGGGAAGAAGAAGTTGTCAGTTATTAATTCAGTTTAATTATTTAAGTTTTTTTACTACTGTAATTTATTTATCTATTATTATTTATCTACTAAAACCTATTAAACTAACTTATGTTACCTTTTTATCACTTGCAGATATAGACACCTTACTTTCTATGTCATGAGTATATATAATAATAATAATAAGAGTTCAGTATTAATTCCTGTGATTCCCCATATGCAAGTATATCACCATATATAGAACAGTATTGCATGGTTGTAAACATAAAGAAAACCCATGTATCACATCACCCACACTATTACTTGTGAAGTTAGGTACCATGCGATCAGAGCAGGGAGTGACAGGGGGAGTTCCTTTCCCCTCTCTGATGCGGGTGGACAGGCCCCCATATGTATGGAAAGTATGTGAGGATCTGGATCTGATAATGTAATGCAAGCGTTAGAACGGCCCAATTTCGAAAGTGCCATTTCCTCCCAGCCAGTTGCAAACTGACTGGGATTTCGATTGCATATGCCTCGATGAGGCATTGCAATCGATCCACGGAGTACCGAACTTTCGGTGCTCCGAAAAGTTAGTTAAAATAGTCCCCCACTCCTTTCCCTAATTCTTACCCTTCTTAACCCTCTCACTACCCTAACCCTAACCCTCCCTTCCTAGCAGCCTTACCCTAACTCTCCCTTACTTGCAGCCTGACCCGAACCCACCATCTCCCGCAGACTGACCCTATCCCTCCCTCCCCCGCAGCCTGACCCTAACCCTCCCTCTTCTGCAGCCTGACCCTAACCCTCCCAAGCCCGCACAGAGAGTTTACTCACCTGTCCCTCGACCCGGCGATAGCAGCGGCGGAGGTACGACGGAGGGATGACGTCTTTTCCGAAGGAGAATGGGTGAAGTATGCTGTTTGGTATTCGAAGTATTCGAAAAAGGGACATCCGAAAAGGAACTTTCGGATGTCCCTTTTTCGCAATTAGGATTTTCATGCTGCAGAATGCAACCAATGTAATATATATGTAATACTGACACAATACTCAAATGTTGACAATTTGACCTGTCAATATTTTGACTGTCAACTTAACAACCGGAAAGGCCCTTTACAGAACCAACATATAATAATAACCCTCTAGAGGCAGCAACACCACAAGCATAGCAGCTCCACCTATGTTGTACAGTGGAGCAGAGCGTTACATGTATGCGTGGGTCACACATGACCCTGCAGATCTGCAGCCTCACCAGGAGAAGGACTAGTGCTGTGTCATCTCCAGGAGATAGCACACTCTATAAAGTACATACGGAGTATATCACCTATAGTATATAGGCTATTTTCTGTCATTATTCTTTTATTCATTATTGTGTTTGTTTTAATATACCCAGTAAAGCTTACATTTTTTAATCACATAGTTTTTTTGGGTTTATTTGATATCTCAGGGGACGTTTTAATGGGCCACTGTGTTTAATTTGATACCTTGGGGGATCTTTAATCGGACAATCCGGTACTCGATATCTAATTATTCACCAGTGTTTTTATTTTCACTGAAGGTCTGTCTCATTAATATATATGAGTTTATGATAATATGTGTTGCAAATATTAACGACTATTTTTATTTCTCACTTTTATCTTCCGGTTTCCCCATTCAATTGGAGTGCCTTTAAATTACACGGAGCATACACAAGACTATATAGGACTGGTTTTCCTTCCTATGTGCCGCTGCTCATATTTTAGCAACTTGTTTCAGCCTCTTGTTTTTATCTGTCATTTATGTATTTATTATTAATAATTTATTCATTGGTATAATTTCACCCCAGCGCTGTTCCCCATCATCACCCCCCCTTTTTTACATGCTAAAATCCGTAAGTCTAAGGGGAGTGTCATGGGTGTTGCCTTGCAATTTAGGCACCTATATTTGCGAATCCCTGTGTACTTATTACACACTTAAGTGTGAATACAGTCCAAAGTGATAAATAGACCCCATGGTGATTAATTTCCACTTTAGTTATTTTACATATCTTAGTTATATATTTTATACTTTATATTATTTTATATACAAGTAAGGGGCTGGGCATTTCAGCATATTTATTTGTAATAAAGAAGTCCTGGCACACCTATACTGTGCATTGTAATCTTGAGCTCACAGTTCAGGGGCTGCAGACATCGGATGCCAGATCCCCACTGTATCAGGTCTTCATTTCGGGCAAGGGGATGCCACCCTTACCTTAAAGTGTGGGCATTTTTCAATCTTAATGATAGGAAAATTGCCCTTTTGCAGGAGTTTAAATCCAGTCCGATGTGTCTTGGTTTCATTTCTGCATTCTGTGGATGGGCTATGGCAATAGAGGTATGAGTTGTAGCCCACTTTGGAGACTAGTAGTCTAGTATATCTCTTATTAGCCCAGAATCCTCCTGGAGATTGCTATAGAGCAGGCAAGAATTTTTTTTATAGGCTACTGCTATAATATATAAAATGTGTGCTTGGGTGATGGGGAAGGGGTTGTAGGTAGTGGATAGGTACACCCCTCAATAATGTTAGGAGGCCATTCAAAGTGGTTGGGTTCCTTTCTCCCGCCATGAGGTGTGCACTATGAAAGGGGTTAGTACCCAGCTTCTGATCCCTACCTGGGTGGCGCCTTTTGACAGGGGATGCCTGATTCATTTAACTATGCCATCGTAGCCACTGTCCCCCACCTGCTATTTTGCCGCCACCTACCTCTAAAGTTATAGTCTTTTGCAGTTCCAATCTAATTAATAAATCTATGCCCCCTTTTAAAATCCAACAATGTGGTCCGTGTTTTATTTCTTGGTGTGTGTGCGTGTATTGTGCAGGTCAGTCAGCCGTAGGCAGTTTAATGTTATTGTGTAATCTATAACTAAACCTACAGCCACTCAGATCACATTAGTATAATCAGCATGATATCTGATTGGATGTGCTGGGCTACATAACATGTACTTGCAGCATTTTTATGAAATAATCCTTCTAGTCTTTCCAGGTTTTAAAGGCTTGACTGATTTGTATGTCACTTAGAATGTTATAAGGTTACATTACATAATGACATCTGACAGCAGTTACTTTTCACTGTCATTAACTGCCTCTAACTGAACAAATGATCATAGAAAGCTTGTTATAGCATAAAAAAAGATGTTCAAAGTCAGAGTTACTGCACATGTGTTTGTGTTTTGCTATAAGAATATGAAATAAAACCCTGCATTTAATCTGAAACTAAGAGGGCCACATAGAACAAGGCATTGAAACCTTACAAGAGCAGACAACTGATATAACCCATGTAATGTCAGTGAAATAGTGCTGAATAATGTTATTCATAGCAGACAAGTGCACTTACTCTATTTCAGATAACATTCCAGCCACTTGACAGAGAAATAAGAAAATCCAGCAAATTGGGATATATCACAGTAAACCTGTTGGACAAGGGTTCCAAAGCAATTAGCGGAGTGGATGTTTAGCATGAAATCGCTCATGTTATTTATTGTAATGATGACACACTGGAAGGGTCTCATTAGGTACTTTCAGTGCAAGAGATTTAATTTAATGAGATGCAATGTTTCAAGATGTTCCCTATGTGCCATTCCTCAGCAGTGTGAAAGAAACTCGGTGGTCATTGTCTACAATCATTACTGACTTTAAAGTGCTAGATGATACTATTAAGGAGGTTTTTCACACCAAGCCTAAAAGGTCACCCGGGGCTACCTTTAGATTTTTGAGGCCTGGGAAACACCAGTCGGGACCTGCCCCTATGTGATGGCTACGGGGGCCCCATAGACCTGTGTTACCATCTGGCTGGTGTGAAGGGAAATTATTCTCTGCGTATTGGTCCTGTAATGATGGCGGACCCCCATCAGCTGCGGGCCCTGTACAATAGTCCTCTCTGCCCCCCCCCTCCCGATGGCGGCCCTGAGGCAGGATCTGCACGATGCACTCTGCGGGGGATGCCATGCATCCAGGCGCCATGCTGGAGTGGGAGGGATCAGTGTTTCCTCCGTTTTCCTGTCCCCTGTCTTTATAAAAGAGGGTGCAAATTTATTTTTTGCAGGGGGGCGCCAGACATGCTAGCATCGGCCCTGCCCTGAGGTCACCATAGACCCCTAGAACTAAGAGCCCTAAACGAAAAACTTTTTTGCCAGCATTACCTGATCCAGGCCCTCTTGTCCTTGCAACGAGCTGGCAAGAAGAAAAGTAGAATTTACTAATACTCCCCTATTCTGCAAGGTCCCACAATGATCTGCGAGCCAGACACAGTCATAGTTGGTTTCCTCTTTGAATAAAAAGTCAGGCTGGGCCCTTATACATGCACCTTGTGTTTTCAATTTGGGACTTTGGACAGGAGCACACAGATACCGACCAGCTTTACTATCACACTGTTGTTTAGACTTTGGTTGGGAAACATCACCTCTCAACTCTAATACTGTTTGCAACAGATGAAATATGACTCCCCTGCAATCAACATGGTTTAGCCCAGGAGTGACTTTACTCTCTTATTTTAAGCACTTTCTTAATTCTGAATCAGGTACAATGATTGGTTTAATCCTCCTTATATACAGTTCACATTAAGATACTAATATTAGTGTGGATTTGTTTTCCTGTTTTTACTAATGTACCTAGCAAATGTTAATAAATACTGTGTTATTTATTTTCTATTGAAAATATGGATCAGCACATGGGCAAAACCATAGGGGTAGAAAGGGGTGCAGCTGCTACAGGGCCTGGAGGAAAGGAGGGTCCATGCACTGCTACCCTTGCACTATAAGCTAACTATTAGAGGCTGACAGTTATAAACAGTGCTCAGCGCTCCATGTATGAGTAAGTGCTATTTTAAGCTGTTAGCCTCTGAGAGCTTCTATCAAGCAGTGGTCCAAACCAGCTTCACACCCAGTCCCACCCACCCAGACTCGGCCCTTCTTGTTATGGACCCGAGCCTGTCACATTCCTCCCCGGGATAAGTGCTAGAATGGGTAATTACAAATCACTTTCTCTTATAGATCCATGTTTTTCTTAGACAGTGTTCACCAAACAGCATCATTAGATTAACAGGAAGCAATGAAACAGAGTGCGGTATTAGTTTTAATGCATAAAGATTTTGGAGGAACACTAGTGGGTGACTTCATTGGGCTGCACATGCAGTTGTCAATTTTCTATACTCTTCTGAAAGCAGAAAATGCATTTTTTTTTTACATGAATATTGTATTCTGGGCATAGTAGACCACAGAGAGTATTTAGGACCTTGGTAAGATAGAATATAAGAAGCCCAGTGGGCCTGCTTTTACTGACAATTTCATACTGGTCATGCCCATTAATATATCACTGCTATTTTCATAATCCAACGTTAAAGTATGTATTGTAATAATAACTGTGATAATTATCAGCACTGGTTAGATCCTTAAAGTCATGCTGGTTAATACTGAGAATATTGTCTAACACATATCTGTTTGCATCATTAGCATGTTCTAGTCATAGTGACAGCGATTCATCCAATTTATTCTGTGTAGTCAAATAGGTCATCCCATCTGCCTGGGGCACACTCAGAGCAGCAAAGGTATCCATAAGAGGCCAGTGTTCATAAATGACAGACTCTTTCTACTAGTTATGTTTGAAAAGCATCAATGATAAAGACTGATGCCCCTCAATTCCGAACCGAAAAGTTGGAGATTATTGTTCATCACTACAGTACAGGAAATATAAGACTGTTGGCTGCAGTATGACTGCAGTATGGGAAAGAGCAGACTGGTGGCAATCAATACAGAACCAATAAACTGGAGGCTGCTGGACATTACTACTGTACAGAAAATAGGAGACTGCTGGCCATTCACTACTGTACAGGATACAGGAGACTACTGGTCATCACTACTGTACAGGAAACAGGAGACTGCTGGTCATCACTACTGTACAGGAAACTGGAGACTGCTGGTCATCACTACTGTACAGGAAACAGGAGACTGCTGGTCATCACTACTGTACAGGAAACAGGAGACTGCTGGTCATCACTACAGTATAGTAAACAGGAGACTGATAGTCATCACTACAGTACAGGAAATAGAAGTCAGCTGGTTATCACTACAGTCTAGGATATAGGAGGCTGCTGGCCATCCCTAGATGATGTTGCTGGACATCACTGCAGTATGGGAAATAGGAAGCTCCTATCCATCAATATAGAACCGAGAAATTGGAGGCTGCTGGCTATCACATCAGTACAAGAAATAGGAGACTGAAGGCAATCACTGCAGTGTGGGAAATAACAGGCTGCTGCCCATCAATACAGAACCAATAAATTGGAGGCTTCTGGACATTACTACTGAACAGAAAATAGGAGACTGCTGGCCATCACTGTCCTTCACTGCAGTTTGAGTAATAGGAGGCTGTTGGTTATCAATACCATATGGGAAATTAGAGGCTGCCGGCCATCACTGAAGAACTGAGAAATAGAAACTGCTGGTCATCATTGAAGAACAGGGAAATGAGATGATTGATTGACATTTATTTTGGAGGAGGAGTAGTGGCACATTGCTTATTATACACATTTATTGAATTAATTGTTTAAAGAAAGTTACTTCTTTAAAAAAAATGGCCACATAATATTGGGGTTTGATATCTAAGGGCTGGATCCACACATGATAAAGGCACTTTCTGTACGTCGTGTGCAGTAATAGCCTGAAATTATGTACTGCACGGTCATAACTCCATTGGCAAGGAAGACTTAACCCTTAACTTTGAATCTGCCACTAATTCTCCACTGCCTATAGAAAAAATGTAACAAATATATTGACTATATAGCAATGTTTTAGTGCACATTTGCATTTATTAATGCTTCTAGTGTTTCTAGTGCATTGATAAAATAGAATAAAATGACTTTCAAAACCAGCAAGATAAGTAATACTTATCTGTGTTATTATCACCCAAGGTTTGTAATAACCATGCAGTCTTCTAAATTCAGCCAGGAATCATACTTTATAGCCTCCAATTAACTTGAAGATAGACCAGTGTCAAGGTGACACTCTTATGTAGAAAACGAATACCCTTCATGCCCACAGGAAACTTTCACAGCAACGACTGCCAAGTGTTTCCCAGCAATAACTGCTAATGACTGTTATTTAGCTAATTAAAAAAAGTTAATTTATTATACCAAGGTATAAACCATTAGAGACATTAAGGCAGGTTATAAACTGAGAGGGAGTTCCCGAAACTACAAACCAGATCATCACATGGTGAAAAATGCTGCACCATAATCCTTCATGCTGTCACATGTTCTAGAGGAATTGCTACCTACATGTTACGTTGTACTTCTAATTAGCAGTATGGACTTCTAATAGTGCCTTCCATAAAGTAATGATATTCTCTTGTGTGGTAATCATTGTATATGGAACCTGCCTATAAAATAGTAAAGACAGTATGCCCATGATGGTTGTCCCCAGAGATACTTGCCACTGTGTTATTCCCTCATATAATAAGGGACAATAATAATAATAATAATAATATTTTATTAGTGTTTGTGTAATTAAGAAAAACTTAACAAATATGTCATAACCCAAATTTAATAAAGTGTTTTATTTAACTATTTTACTGTAAGTGGTATAACTACCAAAGATACAGTGGATGAATCTATTTACTAAGTTGCAGGAAAGAAAAAGTGGAGATGTTGTCTATAGCAAGCAATCAGATTCTAGCTGACATTTTCTAGTATATAATTGGAAAGTCAGAGCTACATTGCTTGCTATGGGCATCATCTCCCCTTTTCCTTTCCTGCAGCATAGTAAGCCTGACCCCTAGACACATCCATGGCCAGCTACCATTATTATGTGAGGCAGATCACAGTGGGCTCCATGATGAAGTCTTAGTATTAGGCTATGTCTTTTTGCCTCTCGTGTCCATCTAGTCTTTCTGGCCACACCTTGTGTCCATCCAGTCTTTCTGGCCATACCTTGTGTCCATACAGTCTTTCTGGCCCCTCCGTCATACCCTCCAACATTTTTTGGGGGGAAATCGGTACACATGGTCGGCGTGTTTGTGATGGGGCGTGGCTTAGATGTATGATAAAGTATAAAATCTCATTTTACACCTTATCATGAGTAAATAACTCACAGGAGAGTTCCATGTCACTTTAGCAGAGCTGTAGGAGTCTGTCCCTGCAGCTCTGCTATAGTTATCAGACATTGCAGGACTAGAAGGTGAGTATAAGGGGGAGGGAACTGCTGGGCCAGAATCCGGTACAGGAGCCCTTTTAGCTGGTACAGACCATTAAAAAGCAGTACTGTACCTGCAAAATAGGTATAGTTGGAGGGTATTCTCTCTCTCTCTCTCTCCGCTCCCCTCAGTCAGCAAACCAATCCCCCTTAGCTACCACTGCCTCCGATCCAAGAAGGGCCCTATATGGGATTTTGTGTGCACTGTGCAGTGACTGGGACTTGGGGCCCCCTTGTCTGCACACCCTGCAACCATTATAGAAATTCCCCAGCCCCAGCTCTATTCTTTGAACAGAAGCTGAATAGACTGGAAGTGTAAAACCTCATTACTGGGGCATCTCACAAAACTACTGCAAATATACTATAGGCTCCAGTGATGCAGTTAAATCTAAGGGTGCATGAGAGGGACAACCCCCCGGACACAAAGCTGAAGGGCGGCACCATTAAGCTAATGTTTATGGGTAGATAGAGTTGTGCAGTTTTCCTCTTTTCCCTATGAACTAAAGCTTCTAGCTATAGCTATAGACTGCTTACAAAGCAAAAGACAGAAATAGAGATAAATAATGAAATAAAACTTAACTGACATTTTAAGGTTATGAAATGATTTGAGGATTAGATATTGGTGCCTTAATGGTCAGTTTTTGCATGATTTCATACAGTATCACAGAATACCATTCCCAAATATTGCGTGATTAGAATTACATTGAAATTATACATTTGTATTAGTGGTTATATTAGTGTGAGTGATTGCTTGAATAGAAGATGATTTACAGTTGTCTACTCATGACTTTCAGCGCTCATATTACTTTATGTTCTATTAAATCCCTATGTTCTGCTCCAAAAGTGTGATTTCAGCATATCTCCAGCGCAGTCTGTCCGGTTGTCATGACAACCCTGCCATAAAGCCCTAAGGTAGCCATGAATTTTACTTTACTATTCTTCATATCAGGAAGTTATTGGACCACACAAGCATTGCTAAGTATTGTTGATATAGTCCGTGTTATATACCCACTCATATTTATAAGATGCATCGTACAAATATCTAAAAACACGCATGAAAATTTTTGTTGCTTTTTTTGTTTCATTATTTATTTATTATTTACGTGATTTTATTGTTAAGAAATGCACTGAATTTGCCACAGTATTACTCCTAGTTGTAGGCTTTTCACTTCTTTCCTGTGGGTGATCTCGGAAGGAAGAAGGAGACAGCAGTAAGGGATGGGGCTTGAGGCAGTGATTGCATACAAATCACTGCCTAAAATCCTGCCCTGTGCCTATCAATTCTGCTATGCTTAGTGGCCCTGATCCAGACCTCTGTACGCATTCCGTGCACACGGAGGTCTATACGTTCGCATATGAGAGGGGAGTGAACTCCCCTGTCACTCACCTTTCACTTAGGTGTCCAGAACCCTGCTTAATCTATTCCATCCGCCACCCACTTACCTTAATCTGCATGCCTATCCCTTCCTCTCTGGTGAGGATTAGGCATGTGGATTTATTGAACATACACACGCGCACACACACACGCAGGCACAGTTCCTTAGAATAGGAGTTCCAAAACGGAACACACGGCACACGCGCTACCAGAAAGTCACCTGATTTCTGCCAGCAGATTGAGGAAGTTGGGTGAGCTTCTGAGCTCTGGATTTAGCACGGTGGTCCGCATTCACAGTTACGTAGTTTTCGTACGTTGTTTTAAGAATTGAGCTACTACGCATTTCTGTACATAGATTGCGTAAGTGCGGTCTTTAGAAAACTACGTAACTGTGAATCCGGACCGGTGTTACTAAGGATTGGGTGAGGCTTGATGACATAAATTCATTGAAGTCATTGATAGCAGGTCATTGATATGCAGGGGGCAGTTTTTCCCATTAAATCACCGCCTCAAGCCCATTGCGGGAAATTTGTTTGCTCTCCCAGGACAGAGCAATACTCGAATTTTAGAAGCCTCCAGAACACTATGGCAGTTGTAGCAATAATTTTTTGTGTCACACTCATATGCCTGTGTACCCTAAATGCTGATAAGAGAGTGATACTATGCAACATAAAGAATCTTTTCTTTGGCTCTCATTATCTATACAGAAGCCATTACATATAGGATAGTGGATCCAGGGTTAGGACTAAGGGCTCTATCCAGACTTAAGTAAGTGCTTGAAATTAGTTACTCCTGGGCTAAACCATGTTGATTTCAGGAGGAGTCAAGTTAATTGTATTCTTTGCATGCAGGGATATATCTTTGAATTGCTTACTGCACACAGATACTGACCAGCATTACTATTACACTGTTATTTAGACTTGGGATAGGAAACATCACCTCTCAACTCTAATACTGTTTGCACAGATGAAATATGACTCCCCTGCAATCAACATGGTTTAGCCCAGGAGTAACTAATTCAGGGTTGCCGACTTTTAGAGCTTCCCTCTGGGAGAACCCAGAGAGAACCCATAGATTTCTGCAAGGGGACATTGTCCCCTGTCAATCACTCCTGTAATCTAGCGTTTCAGGGGATGGGCGGGGCTTGATGACGCAATTTTTACTTCATTTTAAAAAAGGGCTGAAAACTCCCACACCCAAACCTACCTGAAGAGGAAATGGCATAAGCACCATCCATTGCTGTATTCTGATACTAGCACAGTGTACATGAATTGGCATTTATACCTGTACAGTGGGTATAATCTATAGTTACATCATGTCTTAAAATGACAACATTCGCTCTTTGATTCTCCTTATTCACACCCACAAAGGCGTCAGTGCAGGATGTATCAGCTTTATTTTTGGACAGTCAGTCGTTAGAATGTTTACATTACAGTTCCTTAGATTTTACATTAGTCAAATTAAGCTGTCTACAAATCAAACCATATGATCATATGTCACGTGATATCGTTTGATGCGTACACACTTACACCATATCGCGTGAAGCGGACTTTTAATCATGTGATTGGAATGATAATTGGGTGAAAAAGTGCACTACCAAGTCTGGTTCAGCTCCAGAACCTTATAGCTGCTGACCCAAAAAGATCATTAGTTATTGTGATGCAAAATATGATCTCTGGGATTTCCCGGAAGGGAAGCTTTGAAAAGTTAGCAACCCCTGTGTTACTTGATTTGTTTCATTGCTAATTGTCTCGTTGTTGAATCTCTGTATTATTGGCTTTCATTACATTTATGCAAATGTGTGTGTTCATTTTATAACTGCAGGGAATGTGGCTGCTATGGGGCCTGGAGAAATGGGGGGCTTGTGGCAGCTGCTCCCCCTTCACCCCCCTCCCTTGCATTCACAGAACTCTAAGCAACCTGCCCGAGGCTCACAGCTAAAGACAGTGCTCAGCTTTCCATGTATATAAGTCAGAGTTCTCATATTTCTATTTCTTCCCTACAAGAGATCTCAGAGGTAAGAAATAAACGCCCCCATGTGAGCGGGGCTTAATGACACGATTAATGTAAATTGTGTCATTTAACCCTGCCCCCTCCCCTGTCCATCACTCTGGGGGGGGGCGGGCTTAATAAAGAAAATCACGTCATGAAGCTGTTGAAGTCCCTACTGCGAAAATTAGAAATAGAGACAGGCGAAAGTTCCTTTTTGGCTGTCTCTATTTGGAATAGGGAGCCTTTTTAAAACATTTAGAATGAGTGAGTGTGTCGATCGGCATACTCACCCATTCATTTTTGTGGGACCCGCCACTGACAGCTCCGGAGAGGTGAGTAACTTTTAGTGTTGGGGGGTAAGGGTTAGGCTCTTAGGAAGGGAGGGTTAGGGCCATAGAAGGAAAGAGTTAGGGTAAGTTAGGGAGGGCGGTCTTAGGGTTAGTCTATAAAGAAAGGAGGCTTAGGGTCATTCTAGGGAGAAGGGAGGGTTAGAGTCAGGCTGCGGGGAAGGGAGGGTAAGTGTGAGGATGCGGGCAAAGGAAAGGTTAGGGTTAGGATCATTGAAGGGGCGGGTTAGGGAAACAGTTCGGGTAGTTTTAAGACTTACCTATTGGAGTACCCTGTTCAGTGCTCCCAAGGATCGATTGCTATGCCTCATAAAGGCATAAGCAATGGATATCCCAACCAGAACTGAGATATCGATTGCTGAAATGGTGGTGGTACAGAATTGACTGGGAGAGAACGGCCCTATCGAAATAGGGCCGTTCGCAATGGGGACCCACACTTGTCATCAAGTCCCACCCAATCCCTAGTAATACTAGCAATTGCTGTAATCAAAAGTCAGGGGCACAACCTGCGGGAGATCTTCCTGCTCTCCTGGTATCCCGGTATATGAATGCCCTGATTTTGGGTGTCTCCCGAATATTCTGGGAGAGTCGGCAACCGTGATACAAATAAATAAATTACCAGAGCATGAGAGCTGTGACCACACTGTGCACCTTCCAGAAGGGAAACATCGCAGGATGCCGCCGCCACAGCCAGGCTCGGCTCTGACTACTTGCTAAGGGGCCCAAGACAGTCTATTTTCGCCTCTGCATATGCACCATCTTTAGTTAATTAGAACTACATGTCTTTGCACAGCACAACCCAAAAGCATGGCTAGTAAATTGCCTGATCCAGAGAGACACAATAGCAACGCATCCTGCATACTAAACGTGAATAATGGGCCTTGTAAGAGTGACTCAGAAAAGAACCTCACTGTGACTCAGGATCTGTAAATGTGTAAGCTCACATAGGCACAATAATGGTATGTTCAGAAGGGTAGGAGTAGTTTATCGTTATGCATAATGAAAATGTTATTAACGCTTCATTCAAATGTTATCTGCTAGTGAACAATGTGAGCATAAAAATATATAGGCACGAGTAAAATAATTCATTAACATGTAATTATTCAATAAAAGAATATTTTTTCCTGGAAATTTAGCAAGGACATGGCACAAAACATCAGCAACGCTTCCATGCAATTGGCAGAATGAGGAAAGCAAAAGGCAACTGCGTTACACCTAATATCAGTGTAGTGATAAGAGGATCAATGGTGTTGGTGAGCGGGGTAGGGTCAGGTACTGTGTAGTTCTGTGAGTGACCAAAGTCCTGGGTAAAGTGATCCGATGAAATGGACTAGATGTGCCCTGTAGCTGGTGCAAATGATTGGGCTGAAGTTATGCGTAACCTATGCAAAAGTTCCAGACCCTCCAACTTGACCCATTCCATTAGGTACAATATACTCCGCACATGAGCTTCCAACTGTCACTCACCTGGTGAAGTTACTTAACTGATATTTAAAAAACTATTTGTCTCTTCAACAAAAGGGGTTACCATAGTAACTGACAGTTGGAAACAGAAGCAGAGTATTTTGTACCCAATGGAATGGGTCATGTTGGAGGGTATGAAGTTCCATTTTGGATTGGGCTCATTTGCAGAAACACACCCTTACTGTAAATGGGCTATGTTAGCACCCCTTCCCTCTCCACAACACCCCATCTAATGCACGTAAGAGTTGCCCTACTTTAGCACAAGAGTAATTTATACACCCCAATTTCATTCCGCCTAGAATATTGCCCACAGGCCATTTTTATGCCACATTATTGCTGGATCATAAGGGTCCTGCCCCGGGTAATCACCTGATTGGACAGCTGAAACGGTGGTTGTACTGAGCACTGATTTTGAATTAAATGTGTAAATTTGCTGTTTTCTTTTGCTTTTAAAATTGCTTTTCTTCCATTTCTTGACCAACTCTGCATTAGCGCTCAAGATAGCACTTAAGATAGCTATGCTAGCTCTTCATTAGGATTCATGGAAAAGATAGCATATAACATTTTCAATAAATGTAACACTGCTAAGGCTCTTTGGGCCTGATCCTGAGCTACGGCCGCCGTCGCTAGTACGGCGGCCATAGCTCTAATGCGCATGCGCCGGGCAGATGTTGCCCGGCGCTACTATGGAAACGCCCGATCTATGATTGGGCGTCCATAGTAGCGCCGTAGGGACGCTGGAGGGGACGTCCTCCAGCGTCCCTACGCTCACGTTACTGCTGGTGGGCGG